>JABFQA010001339.1:0-14119 GCA_022817065.1 Probaryconus sp. ZL-2020 | reverse complement strand
AAAATTAACGTTGATACAAATCTGGCTTTAAGAGAATCTTAAAGATAAGAAGCAAATAATATTTAAATGATTAACATTACATAATGAATGTAACAATATAATCAGAATATACATAATGAGAAATCTAAGACTAAAAAATTAATTCAAAGTTTACAAGAACGTTATTGTCCTTTGATCATTCAAATATACATTATGTAAACAGATCAATTATTAAAAAAAAAAAATACACACGTTTTTTTTCATTAATTATATCGCTATAATTATACTTCGAACATAACAGGAAATAAGTCATAAGGAGTTCAAGTTTTTCGTTGACTCACTTTCCTGTAATTCCTGAAGAAAAAATTGTAATAATTAAATTTTTGTTCTGCTGAATGAGTTTGTTTTACATTTAGAAGCCATACATTTGTGGTTTGTAATATAGATGCATTGAGTTTGTTTCATGAATGAAATATACAACCCCTGAAAAAACGCACATTTATTACTTGAATCAATAGTTTAATTTCATTGAAAGAAAAGGTTTTAAGTATAACACATTTTTTGTTACAGGTAGTACTTTTTAGTTTGATAGCTTTAGTTTATGGACAGTACAATAGATATCCAAATTATCCAACACCACAACCATATCCACAATCATATCCTGCAAACAGTTATTATGGCAGACCAATAGCTATACTTCGACAGTACTCAGATATATATCCAGATGGATCATACCAATATGGGTAAGTCTTAAAATAAAACTGAAAAAAAGTATTCGTTAACTTTTTGCTGAATCTATATTTTCACATATTTCTGACAATATCTTATAAATATTTCAAAGAACAACATTTACACGTAACTCTTAGCTTGCCATAAAATCTCTTTATATGAGTTACCTTATATTGGAAATTGAAGACGATCTATGAACATTTTATATTAAACTTAATTAATACACTTGAACGTATCATTAACAAATTAGTATCATCAACGGCGATGTTTCGTAAACCGTAACTAAATACTACTTTACAAAGCAACATATTATTCAAACAATTTTATTTCTATAAAGCATTTGTGTTTAAATTATGTACATTATTATAAAACAGAAATAATTATACACGTAGGACAGTTCTCATTATGAATATTAGCATGAAAGTGATTCACCATTACTGAATATATATTTATGGTAATGATAGAACAAGGGAAAAGAGAAATTAAATGTATTAAATTTTATTTGCTAAAAAATTTGTCGTTTCGATAAAAAGGAGCGAAAACAGATTACAGGTATTTTGAAGTTACGTGCCATATTTCGCCTGCAAATCTTTTGTAAAATTAATTTCCTATTTTCTGGTCGTATTAAATTTATATAACATAACATCATCTTTCATATAACTTGATCCATCATTGTTTGTTTTATTTTCTTAAAGTTACTGCTCAAAGAAAATAAATGTAATATTGAGTACAATGTAGGGGATGAGAAATAATTTATGATAACGCTAAGCCAATAAATAGGAAAGAGTTAAATTGAGCTATTAATTATTCTAGCGCGTGCTACAAATCGTGCAGTTTCATTGACGATCAAAAGCATTCGTGTTCATTGATAGACGGAAAGCGATAAGGAACGCGTCGTCGTCCACAATGCTCGCGTGACAGGTACACGTGTATGTACTTGCGCAAATACCACCTTCGCTTCTGTCAGCCATTGCATTTAATAATAGTCGCGCGACTGCGATTTCTGCGATAAAAGCGCAATAGAACATTTTTTGTATTACATATTATTCAACTGCGCTTCACGTAAAATAGACGTCTGTGTTATTTATTAAAAATGTGGTAACTTTAGCGTTGCAAAGGTTTAATTTTAATTAATTTAATGAGGTTTAATAACATTAAACATTTTTTTTCTTTCTCCGTTTTTTCTAAAAAAGTAAAGTTTAAAAGTAAATTTCTGGTTTTGTGTACATTGTTTTTTTAATCAATAGCATTTCTCCAATTATTAATGATTATAAAGATTTAAAACTGTTGAGTAAAATTAATGTGAAGCGTGAAATGAGGAAAATCTTAATTAAATATTAAAATATGTTAATTCAAATATAATTATTATATACTATCAAAATGGGAAATTTAAAAGAAGTTAATCAAAGTTTATGGTACCATCAGATTTTACGATATCAAACAAAATAAATGATAGAAATTACCGTCTTTCCAGACGCGGAACCTTCAACGACGAGAAAACAATAATTAGCTTTGATGTTAATCGAGTGTACACACAGTGACGTATTTTCTTATACGCGCAAGTTGTGCAAGAAAACAATTAAATTGAATCTACCTAAATAATTTCTATTTGTCAGAAGCAACTGCGTATTTCAATGCTTGTTTTTTTTTTTTTTTTTTTAAGTATGCGATCAAAATGGAAAAATAATTGCACTTTGACATTTTTTATTCTAACAAAAAATAAACGTTTTATAACAAATTAAACATTAACAATTATTCCGATAATTTATATCCAGTAAATTTTGTCATTGGGAACGTATGTTGCAGAAAAAAAAAATGTTCATCAAAGGAACTAAAGTAATAAGTCTAGATCGTCGGAATTGTTGTCTGTATATGCATATTAAATTTTACCTTTTCTTTAATGATACGTAGGCAAATTAAATTTATGCATCTTGAGTATCAAAAAATTGCAAATGGTAAAATGCAAAGTTAGCATTAAGCGACCTCAGCAAGATGTGCAACAAATTTGAAAATGATGTGGCGATTATATGACTGTTGACATTAATAAATCCAGCACTGTCATTTAAATTAAATCCAGTCGAATTGATTAATGTAACGCAAGGTGCATTATGTTGTCAGTATATCGAATTACGAAGATTAGTGTTAATTGAACGAATCTTTCAAACTACTGCTCTTCGGTGTTTAACGTTGTTAAAGGGCACGAACAGGACGAAAAAAAAAAAATCTATTTCACGATGAAGTTATTTGAAATATTGATTTTACGTAAGAACCTTAATGACTTTGAAAATCGTTGCGTTTCTTCATTAGTATGGTGAATGAATAGAGGATTCCGCGGGTTTTGTAACGATTTTGCCTCGGGTATCAAAATAAACGAGGCTCGGATTTGTAATGCCACGTAATTGCGGATCGAAAAAGTTAGTAAAAGTTACGCGGTTATCGGATGGAATAAAACGATGTAAGTTATTTTGTTCGGTGAGCTTATAAGGTTACTTACTCTTCGTGAAAAACGGTGCCAAATGAACCGTTTATGATTCGGATTTCAATGTTCCTCCTCAATTATGAATTGGATATGAATCATAGATACGTAAGCAAGAACAAACGAAGGATGAAACAAGCTGAAAATAATTTACAATCTTCATTAATTTGCGGCACAATTTTACGAGTTTCGTATGATTTTAAGATCATTGTTTACGAGTCGGTTTTCCGATTTTAAAAGGATTGGGAAATACGTATTTTGTAACCGCGAACATGCGAGGATTTTTTTAGTACTGTTCGATTATAAAAATTACATCTATAATTAACCCTTTGAGTAGTATTCGAGAAATCCTTTTCAAAGAAAAGGATTTCTGCATTACGATTATATAAATGTATGTTCTTGTAAATTGAGTAAAATTCAGTAATCTGCATCGACTTTGGAATGATTACAACTTCATATTATATCATTGTCGCTTCATCAATGGTACTATACCAATTATGAATAATTCTGATTTGAATTTTATTTTTGCATTATCCAAAATAAATTTTAAATCGATTGCGAAATCAATTTAATTACGCGAGTTTAAAACATATTATACCACTTCTCATTTTTTTTTCATTATATAATAATGTTACATGCAAATTATTGGTAATGTACGATTTAATGAATTATAGAATTATTACATAAGGACTTGTATAAACCAAATATTAATTAACTTAATCGCAATTGAGGATTTCAAGAAAATTTATGTATTGATAAAATTTAAACGTATAGAAGTCACACATAGACACTTGTAGGCAATTAGATGCATCAATACATAATGATATAATTATAATCCGTTAATACGAATTTCAGATATGATGCTGAAAACGGAATTTCGGTAGCAGAACAAGGACAGCCCAAAAATTTGCCAACCGGTACAGCTGTAGTTGCTAGAGGCCAATACAGTTATACTGCACCAGATGGAACACCGATTGTATTACAATACACAGCAGATGAAAATGGTTTTCAGGTAAAATATTGTAAATTATTATTATTTTTTATTAGAAAATTACAATATTTGATAGTTAAAATAAATTATAAAAAATATATTCAATTAATTGTATTATCTTGTTTTGTAGGCAAGTGGTGCACATTTACCAACACCACCTCCAATTCCCCCAGAAATTTTGAGAAGTTTGCAATATAACGCTGCCCATCCAGAAGAAGACGATTATTTAAATCCTAACAGACGATACAACAAAAAATAAAGAGAAATTATTTTCCATGGCTTGCCCATTTTCTCTACTTTACGTAATTAAAATTAATTTATACTCCAAGAATTTTTAGTTTTGGAGTGTTTCATGTGCCTACTACATGCAGTGTGAGAATAAGATGCAATATACTCATGTCAATACATTATTATTGTTTTAGACGATAAATCATATTATAAGTTTATATCATTAATAATCGTAATATAATGATAATTAAATGATAATAAAATAGGTTACGAACAAGCTTACTATTTCAAATGAGATTGGAATTAAAACAAAACGTGTATAAAATAATATTTGTAATGCAATATGTAGAGTTAACGACAAATTCTGTTTGTGGTTAATATATTTAATCAGTTATTTAATTTTATATGTATATTTATACAAATAAATATATATAAGAAAAAATAATGTTATTGGTTGAACGTTAAATTGCTGCTGAAATTATATTGAAAAGGGCACTAAAATGGTTAAAGTTGAATTATGGATAAAAATAATTTCTACGGTATTTTAATGTTAATCCATACTTTTAATTTCAATAACGATGTATTATTTATTGCAAATTTATATTATGTAAACAATAAATAATTTGGATTGTACAGAATTTTTTATTAACAAATAATATTTGCCAGAGATGAAGAAGTGTATTGATAAATATATGCAAATATTTAAAATGTACATTTTTATGCGTACAATATAAAATTTTTCTATTAAACATATACAAAATATATTATCACACAATGTACATGGCTTTTGCATATTTCATTTCATGTCATTAATGACATTTATACAAAATTATATAACGGCAAGTGACGTTTAAAGTCACTTGACATCTCAAATCAGTCTCTAATATTAAGTAACTTGAGACCGCGGACAAAAGTTAAATCTCTTCGTAAAAGTTGATTGTCGATTAATAAAAAAAAAAAATAGTTAACTTTTATCAGTCTCTTCAAATCGTAATCAGTAATTTTATTTTTGTCTACTAAACATTATTTTTTTTATTTTTATTTACTAAAAATACATATTAATGATCTTTGTCAAATCAACGTCTGCTAATGACAAGAGTTGCTTTGAATAATAATACAATTCATGCGAAGAATGGTTTTTGCGATTTGATAAAAACGTGAAATACATTTTCTAGAAAATAAAGATAAGGATTGATTATAGAATGAAATTGAGATCTTGAATAAATTATACTTTCAGTTAAACATGTTATAAAAAAATTGTGTGAAGTAAAAAAATTTTGTAACAGTGGAATTGTTTGTCTGAAAATATCTTTTTATAGGAAGTGCAAATTAAATGTAAACTCGTAGCATATTTAGCTGACAAAGACATGTTAAAAGAGGCGTCATTTGGGAATCAAAATTACTTTTTAACTTGCAATAATACGGATATAAATTTTACTTTTCACAATACACAATGACAATTGAATGAACACATATGAGGTATATGGGGAACTAATAACATATTTGATTCATACTTTTCTAAGTAATAAATAGTGGAGTGTGTTTGTAAATGCATCATCGTGCTACTAAGGTACCGCCTTTATAACTTTTATTACATGAACTTTAAACTCAAAGATCTATGAATGTCAGAATTATACGATAGAAAGTAAAATGATTATTGGTGTAGTTTTGTACAAGTGCATCTGCACCGTGTAAGAACATTCTTTTTTCCTTTTATGTGTATTCAGATTAAGCAATAAATTACAATTATTACATATTTAACGATACTCACAATAATAATTGTATATAAATATGAAAAAAACCTTCATATCTCGACATAGTTCACATTTTTTTGTTTAAAAGAAATGTAATAAATATAAAATTGACGTAAAAACATATAATATTAAAAAACTTTATTTAATAATAACTAATAATACAGAATTAAAAAAAAAAAAGTTCATTGTAGATAAATGTTATTTTAGTTTTCTCGACGAATAATTTTTTTATCAAAACCAGCTAACGTAATAAAACGTCAATCTTTTTGTTCAGCTTTCAAAGAAATGATTAGGACAATTAAGGAAGTTATGTTGTTTAAAAAAATGAAGGAATATTCCACATTTAGAACAAGTGATTACTTTTATGAAAAAAATGAATGCAAAGAACCTTGTATTCAGTAACTACAAAAAATTTTATAGTTGCTTTCTTGAAATGTTAATAAATAACTTTGTTGTGAACAATTAAAACATACTTTAACAGTTTTCAGAATATTCTCAGGTACATAATGAACGAATGATTAAAAATAAATTCCGTGTTTGAATATGTACAAGTCATTTGCATAAGATTATAAATATACAGAAAGTCTTGACTCTTTACAAATTAAGCGTGCCAGTTTAATTCCATTTATAAAGTTACAATCAAACCATAACTAACTGATATTAATATGCAATATCAATGCCAGAGCTTCACATAAATATACGTAATCCATACTACCATTCTCATAATCTAAGAGATTTAATATGTTTAAATCTCAAACGTCATTTCCCAATTCTTTTTCTCAGCGGATTTTCATCTTTGAAATTAAACCGTCTTGTCTAAAACATAACTTTTTAAGAATGAATGCGAAATGTAATGTTGACAACGTTCGATAAGGGTACGTTTCTTAATTGTTTATGAATGAATGTGTTTTTTGCAACGCCGAGACAAGGTTGCGGCTATCACCTTACACTAATTACAGTGTGCTCGTTCACTGAACTCGATAATTAATCGTGATTATACGATTATATTTGGCCTACACGGACTAATCTATTGCGCAATTTATTATGAGAGTTAATGATTGGCTTTCACTGGTTGTTCACCTTTTGTGATGCCTTGTGTGAATTTCTTGAATATCCTCACGCTGTGTCAAATAAACTGTCTCAAATGTATTTTGCAATACGATCAAATTTAAACTATAGGTTAATCCTTTGCATATTGATCATAATTTGCTTGATGCGCAAAGTAGGTTGCAAATGTTTAATTTTGATATTACATAAGGTAAATACCAATTCCAGTTTCTCATAACCGATTATATCATCCGATGCACTTGTAATCGGCAGAACTTTGCTGTTAATTCGTTTTGTCGATTCTGCAAATATTTGATCAATTAATTTTCGTATGGAAATTATGTAAAGATTGTTTCAATTGTCATCTAATTTGTTTTTAATCCGTTTTTAATCTGAAATTTTAATCCGTTCGTATCAAGTTGAAAAAATATTATTTATCGGTTGTATTAATTATAAAGAATGAAGAAATAAAAATTAATTAATCATACAATAAACATTCGATTCATACATGATTCATAAATTTTATGGGAGCAATGTATAAATGTCGTTCAGTGGTGCACTTTCATGATCGGTGATGCAATATGAAGATGAGCGATAAAAAATATCATGTATCATTCGCACAAATTCAAATGATGCATGAAAGTCGAGTGCCATTAAATATTATTCAATTGTTATATTGGTATGAATATTAATCATAAGCGAATTTTCATGTATTTTTTCAGGGCACAAGCACGCAGAGTACCAGGTCGATTATTACCAAACTGGGTCGTAATTTTCGTCGTTAAATATACTGGTAACGAAGAAGGTTAACTATGTCACTCAGAATTTAATAACTACTTACTGTTTTATGTAACCAGCTCCTATGTTAATATTCATACAACATTGAATTAACATAAATATTGGCTTTAGTAAGCGTCATTTTAACAAAAAGTTATGTGGTCTATCTCTATCCAGTGAAAGTTGATGTTGCGGGGTTGATCATTGAAAGAAATTAACACATAAACCAAACTATTGATTATCAATTTGCTAGGCATATTAGAAAGATTTTCTCAACATTTTATTTATCTGCTATATAATTTGTAGCCAGATCATTCTGTCTCTAATTGATTAACATTGAAATAATTTATGGCTATATAACTTTTAATGGTTTTACAAATTATTTTATCAAAAATTATGAAATTTGATCTTTTGAAAATAATTACGAGAAAACTACAAATTAAATTCCATTTTCAGATCGTTAAAGAATTGCGATTTAAATAGTTCAGTAGTGTCTGCAAGTTATTGAACGGATTAAAAAGAAATAATGTTTAGCAATGAAAATTATGTGTTTAACATAATACTTCATAAATGTGAGTTTGATATGGGCGCAGTACATAAATTATGATTTCACGAATCATTATAATGTAGCAACAAGTGCAAGATAATACCTTGAAAATACTGAACATTAGTTCTTCTAGGGTCGATCTGTAATTTATGTGCTCGTTGATTAGTTGTAATGGTAAAGAGATTGTACGTAACAACATGATGTTCTTATGCTGTGAAAAATATTTCAATCAACTTTCCAGCCTCTAAGTAACTTAAGAATTTGTTACAACGTATATTTGTTAAATAACTTTTTTCAACAGAATGACATTTAATTTAAAGCTTCTTATACAATTTTTTTTCAACGCATTTTACTACGATCTTTACATTTTCCAAAAAAAAAAAAAAGATCTCAGACAATTGTAACCAATGATCGAGATATATTTCTGTGAAATTGGTACAGTTGAAATTGTTCTAATTACATTTGCACAATAGCACATATATCAGAAGTAATCCGATGCTCCACTTGTCATTAATGTAATGATGACAATCAAAAGGAGTTCAGACGAAGTGATGTAATCATCCTTTCGGCGAACGCGCGCTGATAACTCGTTGGTCCATTGCGTCAGGACGAGAAAGAACAAAGAAAGGATAATCACGGGTAGCATCCTGATTACGTAACATCTTTTACGTGCATGTTACGAGATCGTTATCTAACACGAGCTACATTTATTAGTTTCATCATTGATCGGCCACTCCGCTGCTAGGGCGTGTTGCTTTTTTAACGCTCGCCACACCATCCTCGGCTTGATCTCTCGGCTCAAGAAACCAGGGGGAATCGAAAGGACTTGATTATTTAAACATAGCGCATGGGTGACGTTCGCACATCGCGATGCGTCGATGCACAGTTATGCGCCATTATGATAAATGTGCATAATCTCGTTTGAATAGTGGCATAATTGATGATTAGGCGAGGAACTATTGTTCTTTTGACAGTAGCGTTGTCAAAACATTCTGAGAACGTCATACCTTCAATACGCATTGACGCTCGTTAGGCAAAACTGAAATTTTGACATTTTTATTTATACGTTATAAAGTCGTTTGATATTTCAGATTAATTGCATTATATAAAGACGTGTTCCGGGACACAAGTGTGTGCGATTGTCAAGATAAAACGTACCATGACGATATTATCTATGCACGACTGATTAGATCTAAACAAATCTGACTAGTGAAGGAAGATAATCATAATTGTGTTCTTAGAACCATTGGTCTTAAATAATTTTTTTTTTCCTTTTTTTTTCTGCGGAATTTGCAAATCCATATTGTCTATCAAACTTGATAAAATATCGTGGTGTTAGTTCTATTGTGTAAAATATGTGATGTCCTTTATTTGTGCTGTATGAGTTAGTCAATAATTACGGTGTACTGAAAAAAGGAAATTCCAGCCGTACATTTTTTTTTATACTGATTTATGATTTTTCGTGAAATGCAAATTAATGTTCATTGAACTTTTTTAGTTACATTGTTTTTGTAATTAATTATCTCATTTGTACCATAAACCTTTTTTCGATATATAACGTGAAATATCATACATAACGATAATAAAACAGATAACTGTCCTTTCTTGCTTTATTATTACCATTTCCTTAAAACTAGTAAAAGAAGAGTTATAAAACTCTTTCAAAAGATTCCCCATGATTACAATTGATTGTGTAATAAACATTCTTTTTTTCTCATCGAAACATTCTCGAAAGTAGAAATTCCATTTCTTGAGAAATGTTTAGTTATATTGTCTCCATTGACATTTTTAGGCGATTGAATTAAGATTCCAGCGTATAATTTTTGCACCATTTTAATAAAAATAATCTTGTATATAAATGCATGTTGCATAATTATTTATTTCTGATGAATTTGAATATTATCTAGATTTAGGAATAAATTAGTAAATTGCAAAACGCTGTCACTGGTCAAAGTGAATATAAGAAAAGTATTTATCATCTGAATTTCTTATTTATATCCTTTTAATTTATATGCTAAAGGCGTGAAAAAAACTTTCTATCGTCTGAGAAGTCTAATTTATATTACTGTTCAAGGTTGTATTTCGGAAGTAAAGAAGAACATATTATTAATGAAATTTTATTGTAACTGTAATTGTGTCATTTATTTAGATAACACTTAATATACAATTTGAAATTGTATAATAAAAATCATTCATTAAAATCACGTAACTATAAGTAAAACCAGTTATGTAAAAAATTTACAATTTTTTTGTACTATTATTACTGTCTTATTCGGGTTCAAATAGTTTAGAATACCTGCTGAATGATTCGAAAATAGAATCGAGAAGATAAATGACTATTTACATAATACTCGTAAATCAAATTCATGAAACATATCTGTGGGTACAGAAGTAAATCAAGTTACAGTACTAAAACTAATGGGTTGTTGTTATTCAACTTATTATATTATACTGTTTAGGATTTATTGTTATTAATGATAATTTATCATCACGTAAAAGTGCAATTAAATTACGTATTTCATTTCATTTTAATTGTATTTGTAATTTCAATGTCGAGTTTTCAGGCGCTCAATTTGATAAGTTTTTTGTTATAACATTTGTAATATTCAAAGAGTTATTGCATAAAAGATACGTAGACTCTTTCTATACCGCATATTTAAACAATTATTGAACAATTATATTTTATGCACGTTTTTGTGTCTTCAAAAAATGTCAGAAGAGCAAGCTTAGAGTTGCAACGAGATTGTCATCTTTGACACGATAGATGATCGTGGTTGTTCCTGGTTCACGAAGTACTCAAAGGAAAATATATAACTTTTGTCATAACATTAAGACACAATAATTGAATATAGTTTAGAAGTGTACTTTCTATTTGAAGTAAAGTAAATTTTCAATTTGATCTTTTATTTGGAAAATGAAAAACAATTCAATCATGTCTCATTAAACCTAATGAAAGATTTGATTCATCTTAAATATTAAAACTGATATTTCAGTTCACATTAAAGATAAAACTTCATTTTTCAAATTACACATAAAATACAAAGTACCAATTCATGTCATGCAATTTTTCACTGTGATATATGATATATTAAGTCCCATTTTAGAGGTCACGTTGGATGCACTACACATTTATATACATAAGATCAAATGTTACATCTTACATTACATCTAAATATCTTATCGAAAAATCTAAGAAGAAGATACATTATCTAATAAAAGATCTTCATAAATTCCCATATGCAGCGCTTGACGGAGAAACCTCAATTTTAAAATAGCAAATATTAATGTAACGAATTATTAGCTATAATAACTTCATTTACATAGATTTTAGTTCATCAATAGATCTATTAAGATATTCTTAAAATGAATTCGTAATTATAAATAAACAAATTTTATTTGCAATTCAATTTTATTTTCACGCAAAAGTTGAACAAAGTTTTGTTAGGCAAGGTTTCTCTCAAAGTATAAATCTCCCATTCATTTCTATCTACTTCTACAATTAAATGTTAGACTCGACAGAAACCTTTTTCATCAGATCTTCAGCAAAATACCACCCAATTATTTCCCAAAAACTTAAAACAACCGTTTTTACTCTATACCATTCCAGAGGTATAACATTATTTGACTAGTTTTAAGATAAAAATAACGTCCCAATTATTGTGCAGACTATTTCGCATTGCAACGAGGGTACAATTCTTGCGAACAATTCTTGCGAATATAGCGAAGCCTTATTATTAGAATCCACGAACAATGGCTTAATGCGAATAGGTGGTATGTTAGCAAAAACGTGTCACAATGCAAATGTTGTGGTCCTGAAAAAAAAGAGATATCCTCTCAGTTACATTCACTGAACATAGAAACGGCGATATTATTGACCCGGCCAGTTCCAGATCTTTACGTAGCAGGCTCGAGTGTGAGACTCTTGAACCGAGAGTGACCTTTCTCGTTTTATTAGCCTCTTCTTTCTCTCTCGCGAGCGTGCCTCATCATCTTACAAAGCCCGGGAATATGGCATACCTGCGGGGTCCTCCTGTGCCCGACACATAGCTGCCTAGAAATGACGCAAACGCCGTTTAGAATCTCCTCCCATTATTCCTTTTCCCTCGCCTAG
The DNA here is from genome assembly GCA_022817065.1 of Probaryconus sp. ZL-2020. Lineage (NCBI taxonomy): Eukaryota > Metazoa > Arthropoda > Insecta > Hymenoptera > Scelionidae > Probaryconus > Probaryconus sp. ZL-2020. Next base: position 1,480 of record JABFQA010001339.1, on the reverse strand, counting down.
TTGCTGCCGTCGTATCAAAAAATCAAAGAAAGCAAGCTAGGAAATTTAAGTGTGTATAATTTCTCCTTTGAGAATTATAGACCAGTTGATCACACTAATTGTTTTCTCATTAAACATAACTTTGTACATTTCCAGTAATGTCTTATTCGTGCAACTTGTCATGGAAATCTTACTAATTTACGAGGATTTTTGATTTTTAGTTAAAATAATTATATATATGTGAAGCTTTCCTTATTGTTTGAACTTCATAAGTTTTTACTTATTGTTTGAACTGTGTTTTCTTTTCAGAAAGAGTATCGTTGAAGAGTTGTTTATTGAAAATTGTAATAAAAATCATCGCAGAGTCTAGAAGTGCGTAAAAAATCAAGGCCTCTATTAAGTCGTAAATGCTTTTATGACAAATGCATTTGGATTCTGGTACAGTGCAGAAGAATGAGGTTCTGATTAATTGTTAACGCGCTCAGGTATACATAAAAAGAATTTTTTTTTTTTTTTACTTTCTAATACTAAGGAATGTACAATTTAACTTTAACTTTAATTTAATTGAACCTATAAATTTGATAAGCATTCAACATTAACCAGCGTTTGAGCTTTACGTTACTTTTAAAATTGCTTGTAATTCTTCACGTATAATGTGCAACAAGCAATTATATATACTATAATTTCCCTAGATGCAGTTTTAAGTTTAGTTTAATAATGATCATCAATTACATTCAGAAAATCCATCTTTATTATATTGTAACATAAATAATATATTTATTTCTTTTTGTTTTTTTAATTGCATGCATTTTAAAACGAACTTGTAAAGTTCAATAGAGAGTATTGTTCTTCAGAGAATATTAGACATTATTTACCCTAAAGCGTGCGAAATAATTCGGATTCACTCTGGTTTTTTCACATTACAGTGGTATTGAGTAATACAACTGCTATTATGCATTCTCTGGCACAAATAGCCGTGCATGCCGAAGCTTGCGTTACCGTTCTTGCGCAGATAAGATGATTATGGCATTTGCGGAGTCAAACGTTTCCGCGTATGAACGTATTCTTTTGGGACTCTGTATTTGCTTAGGAATCAGGGAAATGAGGAGAAAAATGAGAGAGAAAGTTTATTGAATGATTGGCGGTTCGGTCAGTGATTAACCATTTTTTGGCTTCTCGCGTTTTGAAAAGGTTATATCGCTGATTTGCGGTCTCTTGCATTTTTAGGAGCTCTGTGTCTTTTGGCTTCTGAAATGCTTCACTTTCAGATAACAATTTCTCTATGAACATGGCAATTAAGATGAAGACGAATGACCGTTTGACTTCTTCGTACCAGATTAAAAATTCTGACACCATAAAGAGCTGATACACTTTTTGTTAACGTTAATATTCTCAAATTTGCAGTATTATAAATGTAAGAATGTATTCAACTATTTACTTATATTTATTGTTTATTATTAAATACGTAATCAACAATTTTTTGAAAATATTTTCTACGCAA
>JABFQA010001338.1:0-14125 GCA_022817065.1 Probaryconus sp. ZL-2020 | reverse complement strand
ATTTTTTTCTTTTTTTTTTTTTTTTTTTTTCTTACTGATTGTGTCGAAGGAACTTCGACCAATTCATACCAAATTCGTATGCCCGATTCCATGTTGTCATGATTTTTTTTTTTTGTTATTTAAGCTATACTTTCATGTTGCTAAAACTATTTAATGCAAAGAATCGTGTATTATAATTTTTGTTGGCTTTTTCCATATACGTAATTATTTGATTGCATTTCAGTTTGTATTCAATGAATTCAAATGTACTTATTTGATTGAGTTTTGAAAATCTGACAACTTCAGTTTTTATTCTAATTCAATTCAAGTACGTATTACAATAAATAATTCGGTTAAATATTTTCTTCAACAAATGGTCATTCAATAGGAATAATCAGAAAAGATAATGTGGCTTTGGCAATTTTAAAACTAACGATACAATTTTATTCAATCACTTTCAACTAGAGCAAATTCTATAACTGATATACAAAAATACACATTACTCTTCAGAGGAAATTAATTCTAACTCACCCTTAAGGCATTTAAAAATAAAAACTGAACAATCTCTTTGCGGATTGTCCCTGAAAATGTATATCATCTAAATGCATCTTCTATATCAGTCTCGAAATATTGAATATATTTTTTATATTATATTTTACACAGTTTATTCAAAGCAGCGTTTTTTATCAATAACGTTCTGTATGTAAATCTTTATTTAGTTGTAATAATTGTAATATAAAAATTAAGTTTCACATTTGAAATACCAAATTAAATGGAATGAAATGAATGTTATCGATATTTTCAGTATCATTAACGATGAACCTCCTCCGCCTCCTGTCTTAAAAATTGCTCATTGTCATTTGTGAATCAGAACTTGAAAAATGCTGATTTAATAATCGTCAGCAATAATTAAAGGCCACACCAATATCTTAGATATATCCAAATACATTTCAGTCGGCAATTAAATTCATAATCCTATACGAAAATTTTAAGTATTACCATACTACAGTTTTTTTTTTAATTTTGTACTTTAAAAATTCATGTAAAATCGTTGAAATCATTCTCTTGGTAAAATGCTATAATTTTAAATTGCAATACGATAACGAACATTTCAATAGCATAACAAAATGTTGTTCTGTAAAATCAATAAATTTTAAGTTCGTAATTCTATGGCCTCATTGAACTGAATGACGCTTTAGAATATTGTCACGATTTCGAATTATCGCTGTTTAAAAAGACTCTAGATTATCGATAGCGACACATTGTAATTATTTTTTTTTATAATTGGGTTTCGTCAATTTCTTGAACATCAATGCATAGAACACTGCTCTCAGGCTTGTTACTACTCTCCAGGCACTACGTGGTATCGTTTTCATTCATCTGGACAAAGTGTAATGGCAAGTGCTGCAGTTTGATCGGGCATTCGACCTTAGCTGTATTGGTTCTCTGTTATTTCGGCATATCAATCGTGTTCAATCAATAATTCAATGTTTTTGGGGAGAAAAACAAACACAGCACAAGATTAAGACGACGGGTATGGTGGGTGCAACAGCTAATCTATCGGAGTTGAGAAAAATCCTAAATACCAATTTCTGAAATCACATTAATCCTTTAAAACTATTGTTTCAAACAGAATGGCATTCTTTACTTTTCGACAGAAAAAAGGGAATTTTTCTCATTCTCACAATAGATATTAATTTTTTTTTTTGTGTACGAAAAATATAAATCATCAAGTGCAATCGTTACGTACCTGTGATTTATCGTATTTCAGTCTCTTCCAAATAAATGTCTTTTTGTCCTGCTCCGTCGAATTTGGCGCAGGCGCTGGTTCACTTCCAGACGCGTTGTAATTTGGATTGGAAAATGTTCGGACGTTTATTCTTCTAGTGTAGATGTTCTTTTGCTGCTTCGTCAGTTTTTGACATAGAAGGTAGATTATGAAAACAATGATAATGACCGTAACGACCATCATTGTAACGATAGTTATGAGGACGGTTTGCAGCTTATAACTTTTTTCTCGATTGAATGTAAAATCTTTGAACTTGTCATCGCCGTAGCCGCGATTTGGTTTCGTTACTATTTCGGTAATTTTCAGTTCTTCCTCTTCATCGATCTCGTCGTAAGTAGGATCATTTTCTGTTCCCGGTTTACGTAGCGGAATTTGTAATCTGGGAACTATTCGATACAATAAAAATTCAGTATCCTGGAGGAATCTTGGATTGAAAAGGAGTTGCTAAAAAAAAAGTACTTACACGTTGAGCATGTATCGTTGGCATCGTCAGGGCAAGCGCATTTGTATTCTTTGCGAACATAAAAGCAAAGGTGAGTGCAACCACCATTGTTGATGGCACAAGGTGTCCAACCCTGTTGTCTGTCAGCTGAAACTGCTTTAATTTCCATCATTCCTTTTAGAGCTGTACGAATGCGAATCCTATTTTGGCCAGTTTCTCTATCAGCTCGTTCAATCATCTGACGATTCCAGTCAGCCCAATAAATGTGATCGCCAAACTGAAAAGAAAGAATCCATCGAGTAGTTATTATCATCTGATATTGTAATTTAATCTTGGTAAAATTTGAAATACATATTTCGCATCTAAAAATGTACCTGGGTTAATCCAAAAGCATCAGTAGCTTCAGCAATCAACTGGATTCTAAATCGACCATGTAGATCTGACATTTCAATCCTGTGCTTCATAGCGTCTGCCCAGTAAAGTTTTCTGTTGATGTAATCAATGGACAATCCATTTGGCAGATTCAGGTCAGTCGAAATTATAACTTTTCTGTTGCTCCCATCTAATCTAGCGCGTTCAATTTTTGCTTCGTGTTTTCTATTTCCCAATTCTACCCAAAATATGTAACCCTCCTTTGGAAAAACTGCCAAGGAAATTGGCTCGGTTAAATTTTCCAAGAGCCTTTTACGAGAAGTACCATCTATCCTTGCAACTTGAATGATCTTTTGCTTCAAGTCTATCCAGTAAATGTTGTTAGCTATCCAGTCGACTGCTATTCTGAACGGAACTGACGTATTTGAACCTTTTATAATTGTTCTTATGTCAGAATTATTATCCATGTTTATGGTTCTGATAACATCTAACGCAGCGTCAGTGTAAAATATCAATCTTTTCTTCCAATGAAAGTCAACGGATAACGCGTGCACATTTTTAATGGGTAGAGATACGACTCTCAAATCAGGCGTGTCAAAAGACATTCTTGCTAATGATTGTTTATTAGCAAATAATAAAAAGTTTTTCGGTGTTGCGTTACACGTTTTTCCATCTTCGTTCAGAATAATTCCAGTGGGACAATCACAGATTTTTATTCTTCGAGGATTCCGTAAACATAAATGAGAGCAACCACCGTTGTTCATTTCGCAGGCATTAGCGGATGTAAGCACAGGTGTTCGACTCTGAAAAAAAAAGCAATTATTTATTTTATTATTAAAAATGAGGATTTATTTTGATCATTGAAATTTCATTGCCAATTAAATACTTACGTTCACTGCTCGCATGTCCATAACACCTTCCAAATTTCTAACGAGTACCATCTTTCCAGATCCATCAGTTTTGTTGGCTCTCAAAATTGCCTTTTCATGCCAATCGCTCCAATACATATAATCACCCATTACCGTTAAGCCATATGGATGTTTAGCCTTTATGAGTACCTTTCTGTTTTGTCCTTGCAAATCCGAACATTCTATAACATTCATTTTAGCGTCGTTCCAGTATAATTTATTTTTTACAAGATCTATAGATAATCCATTGGGCCAGCCTAAATTTTCTGTAACCACTGTAGTTCGTTCAGAACCATCCATTCCAGCCCTTTCTATCCTGGCATTGTGACCCCAATCAGTCCAAAACATCAATCCTGCTGGATAATGCAAAGCTATTGCTCGAGGTTTATCTAATCCTGACCAAACCAAAACTTTTCTATTGGTACCGTTCAATTCACACACTTCAATGCTGTTGAGTCCTGCGTCTGTCCAGTATAACTACAAAATAAAACGATTAATTAAAATTTTGCATTCATGAAGATTATGAACAATTAAGTTAGTCTGCAATTATTTACCTTGTTTCCAATAGAATCAACGACTAAACTATCAGCAACTTCCAGTCCTGTATCCACTACTACTTCCACTTTTTTACCATACATGTCTGTTCTGTTTATAATATCGCATCCGGGATCAGTCCAATAAATCTCACCAGTACGTTTATTGAAATCAACACCGCTTGTGTTCTTCAAATTATAAACTGGTAAAAGTACGTCTACAGTAAAATTGACATCTAAAGATATCACTCTGATATCTACATGGTGAGCGGCGATGAGAAATTGACTTGGCATATCTGGACACGTTTTTCCATCAGGCTATGGACAAGAAATTAATGAACAAATAAATATGTTGAGGTTTTTTTTTTTTTTCAGGGAATTTAGTTATTGGTCTGGATTTTACCTCTATAACAAGTCCTGTCGGACAAGCACATGTATATCTACGAGGAGATGCGTTTAATAAACATAGATGAGAACAATTGCCATTATTATGGTTACAAGGAGTATCGATATTTGGTCTCGTTCGATGAAACACTCTAACGTCCATCAGTCCTGGATTTCCCGAAAGTAAAACTGTCCTATTCAATCCTGTATCTTTATCTGCTCGATGGATACTTTTTGTGTTCCAATCGGTCCAATAAATTTTCTTTTTGTAGATCTCCAGACCAAATGGTTGTTGCAATTCTGAAGATAAATATTCAATCATCGTTATTATTTTAATTTTATCAGAGTCAAAATCGTAAGAACAGAATAGGGGAAATTTTAAACGTACCATCTGCTATAAGTTCTGTTCTACCTTTACCATCAAGACTGGAATACTCTATTTTGTGAGTTTGACCATCAACCCAATATAATCTTTCTTTTTCAAAATCAATGGCTAAACCATTTGGCCTACGCAAATCTGTGGTGATAAGACCTTTCCTTTCACTGCCATCCATTGACGCTTTTTCAATTTTCGCTTTTTCAGCCCAATCGCTCCAGTACATGTTACCCCCTAAAAATATTTCACATTGTTAATATTTATCTTTATATTTCAAAGTTTATCTATAGGTAACTTACTTGTGGGATCCACTGCGATATCTCTGGGCATATCCAAATTATCATGTATCAGAATTGTTCTCATTGTTCCATCCAAATTGGAACACTGAATTCGATTGGTTCCAGCATCAGTCCAATACAATTTTTTGGTAACCCAATCCATTGCAATACCAACCGGTGATTCTGAAACCAATTTGTTTATTTAATTTCTCAAAAAGGAATAGAAGAAGAATATTTATATAAATTATTTCCACATTTTTGTCGTACTTAAATTGTGTCCAATTACTGTTGATTGTCCAGAACCATTAAGAAACGCTTTATTGATCGTATTAGTTTCAACATCTGTCCAGTAAATTGTATCCTGATCTGAATCCCAAGTTAAAGCTATAGCAGCTTTAACGTGATCCACAGGAATGACTGCGTCGAAAGCTCTCGTGGCTTGGTCGAGGGGCATTAATCTCAAGTCTTTTTTTCTTGCAAATATTAATAAATTGTCAGCAGAGAATGCACAGTTTTTGCCATCTCTCTTTATTTTTAAACCTACTGGACAGACACAGCTGTATCCTGCACTATTTGGCAGGCACATGTGAGAACATTTTCCATTGTTATTACCACAACGATTAGCATAATTTGGTTGTCTTTGTGGGTGGTAACTGTGTATATCCATTGGTAAATGAAGATCTGCAAAAGAAAATAATAATATTGTTTAAGCAAGTGAAGAGACTTTTGCAAAAAAAAAAAAAAAAAAAGATTACAAATAAGAATAAATACTAACTTGAATGGATAGTTTTAAATCCTCGACCATTCGCTTTATTTGCTAAGGAAATACTTTTTAAGTGCCAATCAGTCCAGTAGATGTAATCTTCAAAAACAGTTATGGCAAATGGATGATGTAAACCTTTGCTTATAACTTTCTTTCTGTCAGAGCCATCCAAGTGAGCAGATTCAATAACATGATTTTTAGCGTCAGTCCAAAATATCCTATCTGTTGTGTAGTCTATCGTTAAACCATTGGGCCAAAATATAGAATCTGTTATTAATGGCACTCTTCCAGAACCATCCATGTCAGCGCGTTCGATTAGAGGTTTAGATCCTATTCAATCAAAATTTATTAGTTTTCTTTAATTTTGATAAAATTCGAATAAAGTAATGGGTTTACCCCAATTTACCCCAATCTGTCCAATAAACGTAACCGTAATGAGGATGCACAGCGATGGCTCGTGGTTTTTCAATATCATTGGAAATTAAAACATGCCTGATTTTGGTATCCAGAGTTATGACTTCGACTCTTCTTGTACCAGAATCAGTCCAGAATAATAAGTTATGAATCCAATCCACAGCTAGACCTGTTGGACTTTCTAAGCCCCATCGAATTACATCTGAAACAAATGGAGTTAATACAGATTGTTAATTGTTTTGATTTTACACTTCTGTTTAATAAAATACCTTCTTCATCAGTTCCATTTATAGATGCCTTTTTAATCATGTCAAGTGATACGTCTGACCAGTAAATCGTCCCAGTTTTATAATGGTAATCTAAGGCAATTGCATTGTGCAAACCTTTTAAAATAGATGAATATTTCGAGTTCGTTAAACTGACCTGAAATTTAAAATGCGACTGCTTGTAACATCTATTTCGTTAATTAAAAATGTTGAAAATGAATGCTGACTACGAACTTGTCTAATATCGACGCGATTTGCAAATATCAACGTTGGATTTGCTCCTATAGCTTTACAGGTTCTTCCATCTGGCCTTAAAACATAACCAGGCATACAACTACAGAAGAATGATCCTTTTGTATTTTTACACAGTTGACTGCAAACTGGATCCTGTAATGAAAACTCTTAATATTATCAGAATACAAAGATTTAATCATTGATTAAGTATTGATTGTACCTTTTCAAATTCGCATTCGTTTATATCAACGCAAGTAACATTGTCATTGCTAAGTAAATATCCCAAATTACAGGCACATGTATTAACATTATTTACTGTAGTAATGCATTGTTGATTGCACTTGTCATCTTTCGTGCAATTTCGTTTTTTGGGACAATTTATTTCATCTGAAAAGAAAAATTATCAAAAAAATTATCTTTTTTTTTTTTTTTTTTATTTGAGAAAATTATCATGAAGATTTATTAATCACTACCATCTTTTTCAGGGCAATCTGCGATACCATCGCAGACGTGTTTAACGCTGATACACTGATGATGTTGATAACGGATAAAAAAAGAAGAACTGGTCGTGGTCTCGTTTTCAGATTGCGAGGCTTTACAAAGATATTGCGTTGCTTCGCACATTACTGCACAGTATTCTTCGTCGTCGCCATCCGAACAATCTGGCACTCCATCACACACCCAAAGACGCTGAGATAAAGGGGAAGCAAATTTTTTTTCATAATTCGATAGTTTATCAAATTATTAGAACAAAATTGCAAGAATATAATATTTCAATATTTGATAGTGAACATGTAACATACTTACGGGTATACAACTTCCAACGGTACAGGTGTACTCATCTTGTTTGCAAATTTTTGGTTCTGCATATTTGCAATTTTCTTCATCCTCCCCATGTTTGCAGTCCTCTTCTTGGTCACATACTTTTTTCTTACTTATACATTTGCCATTTTGACATCTAAATTATTGATAATTATTTTAATTATTGCATATAATTAACATTAAATACCTTTACCTAATTTGGCAGTTTCATCTTTATTTCATTTGTAATATGTTTTTCATGTCTTTAACACCTACTTGAATTCATTGCTGCTACAATTAGTTGTCATAATCGTTGAGCAATTTTCTTCATCACTTTCATCCCCGCAATCATCTTCTCCGTCACATCTATAATTACTAGGTATACATCGTGGATAATTACACTGAAATTCATTTTCTTTGCATTGGGTTTCGATAATTTCTGTAATTAAATAGATAAGCGTATTTATAATTAAATCATTGATTTATTTCAATTCTATTTGATTTTTCATTTATACTGAAATTGAAAAACATCATTGGCAATTTACTTACCACATTTCTGTTCATCAGAACCATCATGACAATCTTCCTCTCCATCACATCTCCAGACGTCTTTAATGCATTTCCCATCAAGACACATGAACTCATCATCTTTACAAGATCTGAAAATGATAAAAAAAAAAAGAAAAAATCAAATAAAGATGTTACTTTTCATTTACTTTTAACTGATTGACAGTAAGTCAGGGAATGGAATAAAAATTATGATGTATAAACGCTCTTCGTTTGTAGAACATAAGGGGAGACGGTTCTTGGGGCGAATTGCCATTACATCATACGTCAATAACACAGATGGCTTTTATCTGTGTTCCATCTACAAGGGATTAATTCTACGGGGTTGCAATTGGCATTCGAAATATGCCAAACTCCGAAGCAAATATTGGACAATTACGAGAGGAGGAAAAAGCGAAATAGGATCAAAGTCTTATGAAATACAGCTTATAATATTTCATGGCATTATATAAAATATTTATAGGGATTAGAAAAATAAATCCAAAAAGCACGAATTTAAAATGTAACAATAATTCTTTACTTTTCATTCATTTGCTTATCACAATTTTTTGTTTTGCTTTGCGAACATTTGGTTAATAAGTTCAAAGTTCATAAATGTAATTGTTGATGATCAAGCGAATCCTTTTATAATTGGCAGTCGGAGTCACGCCTAAAGGGCCTTTTGAATATGCGTCGAAATGTTTTAACACTATGGCTGCAGTTTTTCAGCGACAGAAAGAAATTGTTTGGATGATCATAGGCATTGATAGGGTTGCCGTAAAGTGTATCCACGTCGCGACGGTGCTTTCAGAAGTGTACCCGTCAACGGCACGTCTACGTCAGTACTTGGTAGGACCGCATCTGTTCTCGAGGGTCGTTGTCATTGCGAATGAGTGCGCTTTAACGACCCTCATTTTTTAAAGTGCCTTGCGAAACGGAGAGGAAGCAATACAAAAAAAGATTCTGCTATTTGGACGAACTTCCAAACAGATGAAGACACAAGAAATGTCTTCCCTTATCGCTTTGAAAGCTCGCAAATGCAGAGCTTACAAAATATCCGAGCAAATTCTGAAGTCTCAATATTTCTAAGAAAAAAAAAAAAAAAATTCTCTGCAAAATTACGGTGATTTGAAATTTACAAAATTTTTCTTACATCAGATTATTTTTACTCGATACTGTACCTGAATAATCATTTATGATCTCTTTTAAATATATTATCAAGCTGTGCTTTACTAAAGACTGAGCTAATCAATAAATCAGTAACATTGATATATTTATAGAATAATCAGACAAATTATAATAGTTTAATATTGTTTTCCTGAAATTTAGCAGGATTTGAAATATTAATAATAATAAAGGCTAGAATAATATTCAGTCGAATTAATTTGGCTCTAATAATTGTATCCGGTAGACCACTGTTAATCAACACAAATCCCATTGTCAACGATAAATCCAGTTAATTAATTCTCATAAAAAATACACTGATGGTGTAATAATAGCATTCGCGCAACAATCAATAACGACATTTATATTCATGTTAGAATGCTACCAAGAATTTAAGCTGTATCCATCTCTTTGACAGACGATTGATACAAACTATTTGTTTATTGATATTAATTGTTTCTTTTTTTTTTACTTTCAGCAGGAGTGATCGATATCCTTGTGTTTCCAGAAGTCATTATGGTCGCCTGGCAACCATTCTCTGTTGCCTGAAAATCTGGAAATAATCCAGATTATTTTTTTAATTTGCCTACACCTTTTGACACATTTTCTCACTTATTTATTTGATTCTAAACTTTAGCCAGACAAATTTACGTATACTTTTCAAATTGATTTTTTGTTTAAAGTAACGTTTGATTTTCCACATTTTAATTTTAATTTAAGTGGCAAACTGGTCCTGTAAGACAAAGCGTGGAAAATGTTCTAAAGAATACAGAAACAATTACCATAAATGCAATAAATTTAATGCAGTAATTTTTTATGTATTCTTTAGCACATTTTCTACATTTGACTTTTAGGACCAGTTTGTCACAATGCATAGCAAATTTAATGGTAATATTTTTCTCGGTGTAATAAAAAATCATTATTGCATATGGTAACAAAATTTTGGCGTGAAATACGAGATTAAAAGAAAGAAACGAACTTGAAACTTGTAGTTCGCGTTCACACCCACGTGAAATGTAATATTCGATGCGCGGGTGAACAAGTTGGGAATGTGAAAAAGGATATTTGGTTTGTTAGGAGCCAGAGTTGAAAGTAGGGAGGAGACACGGGAGATGGATTACGAATGACAGAATCAAGTTGAAAGTTTATTTTGGGGTGAAACAAAAAAAAAAGGCAATTTTTGTTAATGTTGCGTCGATGATTTTTATGAGAATAAATCATGTGGTTTGTGTTCGATATGAAGTGTTTAGTTGGAGTGGTTGACGTTGAAGAGTTGGCGAAGAAGTGAAGGAAAAAATGCTTACGTTTTAAAGTTGCAATTTTCCTCGTCGGAAAAGTCTCGACAGTCATTTTCACCGTCGCAGAGCCAAGAAGACTGCACGCAGAGACCATTTTTACACTCGAATTCAGTGCTCGTGCAATTCATTCCGGAAACTAGAAAAGCCATTTAGATTTTAATTTCGCATCATAATGGACCCTTTTCTTAACTCGTTATGACTCTTTGTTTTCACTGAAATTGGACTTTTACACTTTTTTAAGCTTCTTTTCTGTTTTTAATAAATTAAGTTACAGACAAAAAAAGAAAAAGAAATTTTAGTACAAACTTTTAAAAAATTATGAGACGTGAAATCATTTCATTAAAAGATTTGTGACCGTAATCTTGACAACGGTAATTGATAAAAATGTTATCGTTACCACAATGAGATTCGTCCGAATAATCTCCGCAATCGTCATCACCATCGCAAAGCCATTTCTTTAAAATACAATACTGAGTGTGTGGACAAAGAATACGGTCACCCTGACACGTGTGATTCATTCCATTTGCTTGTTCGTCACAATTCAATTCGTCCTCTGCGTCTTCGCAATCAACCTGATTTATATTGCATTGGTTCAATAATTATAAATATTAATTTCATACAAAGAATTAGTCCTATTATTTGTAAAATTTCTATGTTTCTCTTTTTTAATGTTACATTATTATTATAAATCTTGATCTTACCTGTCCATCACAGCGAATATCAAGGCTGATACAGGTACATGATTTTGTGCATAGAAATTGATTTTTACTACACTGCGTGTTACATGACGTGGAAACCGGACTGTCCATGCTCCCTTCATCTTCTAATTCTTGAATAAGTGTTTTGGGATCGGGACCAAATAAATCATTGGGATCCCCCATGGAACTAACTCCGTGACCTTTGAAGAGACCATTCTTTACACGACTTCGATCAATATTCGGATATCCATCGTAACCTAAAGAACAAATACTTTCCCTTTTATTTAGAAACATTATAAAAACTTTAAGTAATAATTATAATAACAATTAATATAACAAATAGGAAAATAATACTTTTTTTTTTATTTCAGAGTCATTTTTATATGTGAAAGTATATCATTTTATATACTTTGAATGCTTTCAGGGTTAGTGTCCTTTTAGGACCTCGAAATAGAAGAAACAGTTGTGAGGGGAGAAACAGAACTTATAGGATTTTTATTTCCCATCTGTATTTTCTCCCTTCATTCTAGTCGCTACAAATAGAACCATTGATAATACCTGGTTTGTTACATTTGAAGATCAAATTATTCTCATGTTTACAGGATTCAATAAAAAAAAAAATTCAGTTACAAATCTTAATTCTCTTAGATCATAAAAACGACATCGTTTAACATTATATAAAATTTGCCAGTTAAATAAGATTATCTTGTACTTTAAAATTTATAGCAGTTTAAATTAAAGGTGTCACACATTAAAGTATTACCAGAAGTTGATGAAAAATGGATCTTTTCCTATGATGGAAGAACCTGAGTTGAAAAATAAGAACATAAACTGTTGGATGAGGAACTTAATTTAATACCTTCTGCTTCAAATCCATCATAAAGGCTACCTCTGCCCCTTGCCCTGTCTAAAGCCTTATTAACACCTCCTGAACGACTATAAAGGATCCCTCCAGACGAGCGCATTCCATTTACTGGCGCACCATTTCTGTAAATGGGCACCAGGTCTGGTGGGTCGAATCTCGGATTTTCGAGGAATCCTGTAGGTAATTGGGAATTGGATTTTTGTCGCCCTCCAGAACCGTAACCAGTACCGTAACCATATCCACTTAACGAATCGTAGCTTCGATCTGAATGAAATCATGAAAAAAAAAAAAAAACTATCTTTACCAAAGAATCATTAACAACGATCCTCGTCAAAAAGGAAAATAGAACTTACGATCAAATTCAGGCGAAGAATCGTGCCTGCCTTTAGATTTCTCATCGTGTCTAACAGTGTTCCTTGAATTCTTATCTTCCTTCGCTTCTTTTTCGTTTGGACTAGATGTTGTTCCAAGTATCACTCTTAAACTTCCACTACCGTACATTTGCCTGGCTGCACCCCTATTCACCGGCAAATGAGAAGATGTTTCGACGGACATACAGGACACTGAAAACACACAAAATAAAATAATCACTTTCAGACGACCACATAGTAAAACCAACTACTCTTCAATTATCTTTTTCTAAGTACCATCTCATTTTATACCCTCATTATTTTTTTATTATATATATCTGGTCGTACAAGACTCTTCATTATAAAGTTTAGAGCCTTCACTTTAAAGACCTTTAAAGCAATCTTAATACCTCTTTTAATTTCTCTTACTTTGTTAAAAAATAAAGTTCAGTTAAACGACTTGTTTAATTAGATCTTTTTATAGCCCTTAACGCAACCCAAATGTCGTCCTGAATTAGACGAAGGGAGGCCGTATTAAGGCCATGAAATGAAAAGACAACAATTTACAAATTTTTCCTCCTGAAAATATGTCATTTGAGAAGCCTTCGGTGGATTAAATACATAATGCATCGTTGATTTGTAAAACTAACATGTTTGTTGTAATAATTAATGCAGTGGCTTTGATAAGATTAAAGAGCAAAGCTGTTTATGAAGTCCGTATTTATCATACGATCAATAGTCTGTAACAGTTAAAAGTGAAAATATGTTCCAGAATAAGTATTGGTCCATGAATGACTACAGGTATATATGGTGGAGGCATACAAAGCTTTTCATTCACAATGTCGACGCGTGCGCTTTGAAATAGATCGATATACGATAGCCAGTACTTTTTGCTCAAAAAAAAAAAAAAAAGAAAAAAAACATTTGGAGCGAAGAAGAAGTCGAAGAAGATGAACACGAGGAATAACGAAAGCTCGACTGGATCAGAAACGGTTAATAATGAGCCCACTTGATTCTCGATGACATTTTAACGAGCGAATATCATTTTCTTCTTACCGGATTCAACGTCTTCGTTAAGTATCTCTTATAATTCCGGATAATGTATACGTGCAATGTTTGTTCGATGATTGGGATTTGCTTTTCATCCTGACAACATTGCGCAAACATATTTGTTTGTTTAGGTTTCAGTTAGAATAGTGTTTGTTACATCTTGATAAACAAATTTTGATTAATCACTTTTTTACTGGCGTCATGCTGATTTCTGAAATCATGCTTGTAAAGATGTAATCGGGGGAAGATTTGTGAATGGAGCTAATAGAATATTCTGAAATCTGTTGAATTACTGGTGTAGGTTGTAATCAATATCTTTATTCGAGCACTCTGTTAAAATAACGCATGTTTTTTGAAAATAGTAATCTTTTTATTTCGAATAGATTTTATGTAAATATATTTATTGAACAATAAATATATTATGTTCAAGTTGAGAGGAAATCTTTTAATTTTCAAAGGATTATTAATTGAAACGAATTGAATGTCTAGTCCATTTCATTGAAACATCGGAGGAATTTGAGTGATGTACAGTTGTCTGACTAGATATTGATTCGCTCTACTGAATTTTTATAAAAATGCAGCGTTTATATCAAATTATATCAGTATATCGATGAT
>JABFQA010001337.1:0-14127 GCA_022817065.1 Probaryconus sp. ZL-2020 | reverse complement strand
TTCACCTTTTTTTTTTTTTTTTTTGCAAAAAGGTGTTATCAAAATTAAAAAAATAAATTCCAATTTGAAAAGAGTAGACTGTTAAAGCGACAGTCTTAACTGTTTTGCTAAAAGCACAATTTAATCTTGCAAGATTTCTTTTATAAAAAATATTATCGTAATCTCTAAAGGGCCGAGGGATCGTGACGAATTTTGCGAAAAGTGCAGTATTTACAGAGCGTTTTCTGCGTAAGTAGTGCGATAAAAAAATAATGTTTATACGTGTTTCAGGAGAGTTTGTGATTTTCATCTTACGCGTGTGATTTATGCGCGGAGTTCTTTTGAGGTAGGGAAGTTTCCGAGCATGGGAGTAACTAAATCAAATATGAAAACTTGAAAGGTATCTCTCGTCTGCTTTTTATTAAGCGACGAGCTATAAAAGGAAGAGCAATTAGATAGATAATGGAAAAACGTAATTTCCTAATGAATGATTCAGAGCAGGAGGAAAGGAAGAGGGGAAAGAAGACTGAACATGCCAGCGATTGAATTAAGGAACCAGAATCCTATTTCGTCGGCGAAAACAATCCTTGGGAGCGAAGCATCCTTTTATTATCATTTAAAACGAAGCATCTCTGGGTCTAAACAATAAAAAAAAAGAAAAAAGAAAAAAAAAAGAGAAGCAAATTGCGACCTCAAAGTCACGGCAATATCTTAGAACCGGTTGTCTGCACTTTCGCTGATTGAATACAATTTCGTGGCAAGATTGGAGCTGTGAGGATTGACCCATAAATTAGATATGAGATGACCTGCTTATGAAAGTTCTGGACTGTTTTGAATCGAATGATGGTTATTTCTTTTCGGCCTGTATTTGCGGTTTTCCGCGCCAGCTCCGCCAAGTCACTAGACGATCCTAAATTACAGAGGCCGGAAAAAATAAAAAATAAAAAAAAAAAAAAAGGGGAAAATAAAAGGAAGAGGAAGAACGGGAAGCGAGAGGCAGATAAGAAAGCGCTTTAGTGGTTTCGCAAAGGAGCGCCAACGCGACTGCTTAAAAGCCAGGTATAAAAGAGGTTTTGGATCCACTGGTATATTAGTATTCTACGCTGTAACTGGAGAACACGCTTGAAGGAGGGATTATCGAGCAATATAGTTTCCAGACATTGCGGGAAATTTAAGATCGCTGAGGATTTATTGCTTGCCAATAAAAATGGGAGCTTTAGTCATCGTCATCTTCAATCACAGTCGCATGAACGGCCAACGGAAACGTGTCGTTTACGTAACACTTGAGACGTAGCTGTAATTTTGTTGTGCCATTCTTATGCCAGAAATTATGTAACGTTATTTCAGCGAATGGTACAAATTGATTCGCGAAATTCAATTCAAAGTTCATCTTGTACAGCTGCGCGGCTGTCGTAGATTTTCAAATGTAATTGTTGGGCGAGAAACGCAGGAAAGATAAGTTTATTTATGATTAGACAGGAATGAAAAAGCGCTCGTGAGATATGTTATGTCGCTGATATGGCTTCGAGTGGGGATTTAGTGGTAGGTGGAGATGAAGAAGTAAAAGAGATTTTAACATGGTTTCAGCTGGTGACGGTGGTTCAGAAACAGACCACTCTGATCTTTCAGTTATGGTCTCGTAGACATTGCCCTAGCTCCTTCTTACATTATATGACGCGAGATAAAAAATACGAAATGTTCTTTATTATGGTTATTATCATAATTTAAAGAATATTTCATGGGCCATAGATTTTCGTAATTATCTGGTTTTGAATTGTTATTTTTAAAATTTGTTTTCTACATTTTATGTTCGAAATCATATTACTTCAAGAGCAAGAGAATTTACAAAATAGTATCCGTTTTTAATGATCTGGATCTTGAAGTAATCCCTTCTTTTATGCAAGAAGATTTGCAAAAAACGAATTCGTAATCTTTCAAACTTGCTTTGTCGTTCTGACTTTCATCATATACGAGATCGTATCGCATTATATATTCCTTGCAATATATATATATATATATATACACAATAAGTTGCAAAAGTATATATATATACTGTTGACCATCTGGTGGACATTGAATAAAATGTTTTGCTACCCAATAAAGTTCGAAACTGTCGTCACGTGACTTCGTAAAATCTGGCACGTATATAAAATAGTCAGTCGGTAAATCCCCGATCGTTTTACAGCTCCGAAGATATCCGCAATCACCTTACTGTGTCCCTTTCACACTCTATTTATCAACACTTTCCCACTGAGCGAATGCCTCACATAAATCCCACGCGAAACGTTACATATATGAGCCATACATAAACGCTCAGCGTGCGATTACATATAATACGCGAATATAAGCGATATGTTACCCGGCTCCGCAGATCATAAATCTACTCATCTTGGTTCCTTCGGTCGCATTCGTAGACCGGTATCTCTTCATTTGTACTTAAGATCAGTAAGTTCAGTCCCCTTTTTCGACTTTCTCGGAAATTTGAGAATTCATTATATTTAATTATACATTCTTCTCCTAAAAATAAAAGGAACGCAATTTGTCCGGGAAAATCGTCGAGGCGATTTTGGCCACGAACCTTTTGTAAATCTGTTCTTGTTTCGGGGCGCGATTACTTTTTGCGTCCGAGTGTACGAAATCAGATAAAGATCCTCTTGTTGATAGGCAAGGAAACGAAGGTGGGGCCGCCGTATCTTCAGTTTTTCCGGTGAAAATCGACCAGGACGTGGAGGAGTTCCGCAGCCAGCAGCCAGCCAGCGAGGCGGCGTACTGAGCTCCTCGTCTCGCCTCGCCTCGCCTCACCACCCGCACCGTTTCGTTGAATTCGAACGAGGAAAGATATATCTTGCTCGGCAGTGGCCCCAGATTTAGTCATCCGATTTCCAGCGGACGGATCCATGAATTCGAAACTTCGTCCTGCTCCCCCGAACCGTGTCCCAAGCGAGAGGAGTTTGCCTCTGTTTGCCCCGTCGCTACACTTGTTTAGGAGTCCATTGCCAAACCGACCCACGTCAATTTATTCTTTTTCAATTCCGCGTGCTCACCGCTCGTTACATCTTCACCGTACTTCCGGGATACTTCGTTACGTTCGATCACACACGACGTAGCAGTCGAGTTTAGTCTCGAACATTTTTACTCGATTTAGTGTAATCGGGAAATAAAGATTAGCAAATTGATGATCCTTGTGACGTTAAATATTGTTCGTAATGCCTATTTAAACGAGGAGCCGAGGTGAACGATGCTCTCGTTTTAATTGGGCTTGAACGCTAATGTGCTGCTCTAAGTACACTCCATAAATTGAAGTTACTCGTAATAAGAGATTTAGTTATACTCTGTATCTCGTTACAAGTTGAAAAATAACGGACACGAAGTTTCCAACGTTGATCTTCAACGACTGTTAATGAATTGATTATTATTAATCATTTCAAATTTCAATTTAACGAGGTGTGGGCATTAGACGAAATCCAAGATTTTGCTTTCAAATTTTAACTGTCAATAGTTAGAAGTAAAATACATCTACTCTTAAAATTTCAGAGTAATTTCACGTCTAGTTTTCTTAGATATTTTACTTCAATGTTGCACTTTTTTTCAGATTATCCTATAAGAACAATGTTAACTTTAAAGACAAATATCTTAAAAACTAGACGTGAAAGTGTTCTGAAATTTTAAGAGTAGATGTATATTACTTTTGACTTTTGACAATTAAAATTTAAGGACAAAATCTTGGATTTTTATTTTTCTATGTAACTGCCCATAAGCAAACTATAGCTAATGGCTATAGCCATGGCTATCGTGATAAACAATATAACGGATGATTAAATACATCAATTTTTAATATCAGATAGTTTCAGCGTGTAAACGTGTCCATCTAGAAAGATGCAAGATTACTTTCTTTTCTCCCCATTTTATTCTGTATATCAATATTTCATTGCTAATAAGTTTGTGTTAAATAAATATATAAACAACAAATTTGTAACGTGTATTATAATCTTCAACTACATTGAAATCCAACGTTCTGGAATGGACGTTTACCGAAGGAGATAAGACGATCAGTTTTAGCCACGCAACGATACCTTAATACGGACTCGTATCAAGAGCATTCTATTGAATATAACACGTTCCACTACATTTTGTGAAAAGAGAACAAGTTATAATTATTTTCAAATTTACATCGCATTTTCGTGGTTTTAATTTATTTGAAACATGATCCCACGTTTAAGTTTTATAATAAGATTTAGTAATTACAGGGTATGCGATAATAAGAAAAATGCTAATTAGACGCGTATTAAAGCAAACCAGATTTTTTGAGAACGTTATTTATTATATACCTCAGGATCCCGTGATTGCCGTGCGATTAATAAAAATAAATAAACGAACAAAATGTTATTCTTATTCAGAAAATAATTTTGATTTTTTATAAGATTATATTTACTTAAATATGAACTTAACAAATTCATCATTATCACCTATAAATGAAGCATTGGCCTTATTATAATTAGTGCAAATAATAGGATCAGTATTAACTTAGCTCGTAAAGCTTGTATTCAGGAACGTTCCACGTTAATTCGAGCAACTTGTTTCAACATCACCGCCGTATATAAATCGAATAAAATTAGGCGCTCCTTTCCACGTGAGAGTTAATTAAGTTATGTACCATACTTAAATTTACACGAACATCGAAGATGTAAGGAAAATCAGTTAATTCGTAATTAGCAGCTTTTATAAAATTAATTCAATAATTAATGAATTAAAAAAATTAGATCAAAATAATAATCATGCAGGCGCTTAATTTCATCATCGAAAATTGAATTAAGTAATGAGTGTTATCTAATATCTCATTAAATTTCGAATCGTACAATTGTAAACAATATTATAAATATTTGAGATTTGCAAGGTATTTAGTTAAGCAAAGCAGTAGAAATTTCTAAAACTGATTAGGTCGTGCACCTTTGAGAGCAAATTAACAAGACCATCCTCTGACCGTTTGCCTTGCGGCTGTTTACTATTAGCAAGTAATTTCTTATAAGTTCGATTATAAGTTTATACACGCCATACAGTTTACTATCGATTTCCGTGGAAATTCGATTTCTGTATCCACCGCACTCAAAAACTTTCGAACCCCGGTTCCTTTGTGCGTTCATAAAGCCTGATATACACACCGATCAGAATATTGCGTTTCCGAACCGAAATTTTCGCATATTAAAAATAAATTATCAGTTATGCAAATCGTTCTTCGCGTCGAATTGCCAATTACATTTCACAGACGTTAACAGGCGAATTTAAAAAGCATTGGGAAACAAAAAAAAAAAATAAAAAAAGAATCAGGAGAAAAGCGCGCGTCACCATTAGCTACCGCGAAACAAATTAAATCCTAGATCCATCCTCTTTTATTTTCTGTACGAGTGAAAATTCATTAACGAAATTGTTTTGAACTTTGAAGTGCAAAAAGCGAGCAGCAATGAAAGCCTCCGATGCATCAAAGGAATATAAGTCGATGAGTTGTGCGCTCTCCGCGAATGAATATATTTGTGGCGGCTCTGGTGTACTTTGACAATAAACTGCGGTACCCAGCGCGTAAACGTAGACGCCAGCGTTGGGGACCGTGGTCCGTGTAAACAAACCAGGTGTAAAGCCTGTTAAACAACTAGAGTGTCAGAGAAGCCTCAATTGGAAAATGGCTGAACCAGTGAAGCCGGTCTGAGGAAATTGGCGAAGTTGCCATGGCAACGATTACCTATTCCGTGCATTTGGAAATTGGAGTGGCGAGCTAGCGATGCTGATACTTCCTCAAGTAGAATGGTGTTACCGAAAAGCATCCAGAAACACCTCGATGGCTATTGCGATACATCTCGGTTACGGATTGGCGACGCCGTAAGTGGCGTCTGAAATGGACGAATGTTCGAATTATTCCGGCAACTCCTTTTAGTCGAATTACGGAGCTGCCTCTGTTGTGAAAGATGATTATCGAATGAATATGGGGATAGAATTTTATGATATCCATTTCATGATTCAATGAAAATATTTTTCATACGAACAGTAATATGGGTTACAAGAATCCTGATTATTGGAATTATGAAGTCGAATAACTAATTCATTAAATACGATAACGTATCGAATAGATGGTGGTTTCATTTAATTCCATTTCATGGAAATACAAATCTCAAATCAAAAGCACGAACTTTCAACAAACATGTAATAACTATTTTCATTCCTTTAACGTAATTATATTACGTTACAGTATAGCGCCATTTAGTGTTTAGAACTTAAATTGTAACTTTGTTGTATGCATTATAATAAGCTTCAAGCAGTGCTTGGTAGGAAACACTAACTACGTTAAATATATAACACGTTGCTATGAATTAAAAAGTGAAATGAGTTTATTTGTTTATTGCCTCATAGACAGTCGTTCAAACTTTATTCTTTCAGGGCCATTTTTATTGTTACATCAATTGCAAACATTATTTATCCAAAAAGTAAAACAAAACGATGATGAAAAAGTTTGGGGAATTTAATTCTGATTAAAAGTTTTATAAACTTACTTATACTGTTTTCGATAAGATAATAAGAATTTTTCAATTTCATTTAAAATTGTATGTAGTTTAAAAGTAATGAAAATGAAACTCCATAAATCTTTGTTAATAAAGGCACGAGGGTAATGCGAAAACATTTGAGTTACATCGTAACTGTATACATCGTAACTCCGTAGCGAATTACTATTTAAAGCCGAAACTTTAACACAAGTTGTTAAATACCATCATCCGGAGAACAGAACTTAGTCATTTATGTCAAATAGCTATGCAACGTCTTATTTGCAATGGCGA
Source organism: Probaryconus sp. ZL-2020 (assembly GCA_022817065.1). Lineage (NCBI taxonomy): Eukaryota > Metazoa > Arthropoda > Insecta > Hymenoptera > Scelionidae > Probaryconus > Probaryconus sp. ZL-2020. Next base: position 7,327 of record JABFQA010001337.1, on the reverse strand, counting down.
ACAAATTTTTTTTCCCCTCTCAAAGAAAATTTCATAAATTTTTGTCTTGGACCCAATTCCATTTTTCCAACGTAACGGCAATCACGACAACAACGACGTACATTTTAATTGGTTCAACAAATTTGTTTCTTAATTGCTGTTGGCATTCCTGACGAATAAGTTTGATCGCGAACTTTTGACACGAAATTTTAAACGAAAACTTTGTGGGGGAAAAAAAAAAGAAAAGTTGTCAGGTAAAAAGTGCAACAAGCTTTCGGTACAACTCGCATCGACGTTCTTTATGTTGCGTTTTTTTTTTACAGGCAAAAGTCAATTACGAAGGTTTGATGTGGCGGGGGAAAGGACGAATGGAAGGTTATATCTTTACGACTGCTAAGGGAAAAGAGGATCGTGGTTTTGCCACGAAAAAGGGGTATCGTCGAATGGAAAAAAGTGAATTGCAATTGCGGGCGGAAACGCTTCCTACAGTCAACTCTCATTTATTTTAACTTTAGTTTATTCCCTGGTATTTGTTTTAAGAATGTGGCAGCTTTTCGATATAAAAAGTGTTAATGCTTTAGAGTGACAGTTTCTCAGCCAACGAAAGTAACCGATATACATTTTGGGCATTCGTAAAGATGTCTCCTTAATGTTGTTTATGTAAATGACAGTTTTCACATGATCGTACACAGGTTTTTCATGCAAATATTTTTGATTAATTATAATTCATACAGTCATTTATACAATTATTATTTCAATTACATTTTATTCCTTACCATTTTTTCTCCGTATTTATAATATTTTCGCACAATGTATTTGGATTAAGTTAATGCTTATTTTGTTCCGATTCTGTATTTCTGTGGCATTGAGGAAAAAACAATTAACTCCATTTATCTTAATTTTGAGAAAAAGACCCTCAAAGTTTTTATTTAACATTATCTTATATGGATATGAATAAAATGAATTGCTTTGTAATCTTTAATTTAAAGAAATTTTAAATATTCTGGTCATAAAATATGATAATTTTGTTGAAAATCTATTTCAATTTCTGAACATTCCGAACCATTTCGAACTACAGAATCGGACAGAACTAGATGCGAAAACACGACATTACCAGATGCTTTCATTTAAACTATTATTTGTTTAATCCAATTTTAAAGCTTTTTATCTTTCAAAGTTTTCTATCTTGGGATAAAGGATGAACGGATTGAGCAAAGTTTATCTAATCCGAACAATACAGCGCCGTAATTATGGACAGACAATGTATCGTCTAAATTAGCTAAACCTAAGTTTACTGTAATCTATATATTGGCTAACCCAGACAATTTACTTGGTACTAGATTTATATTCTCATTTGAATTTAATTGTTCCAAATGTATTATTTTTGCTGATATCATTATTTGCAATAAAATCATTGAAATGTGCTTTGCATCTGAATGAACAAGTTTTTATTGTACGACTCTTTTTTTAAATATACGTATTCTTTGAAGGAATAGGACTTTATTCGTAGAACAAATTTCTACATATTCTCTGCGGCAATAAAACATTTTACGATAACTTCAATTTTCATGACAATTTCATTTTAAACACACACTTTCAATGGTGCCGAGTCGAGTATATGGAATGACCATAAATGGGTCAACTGCGTCGTCCTGAAACGATATAAAATGTATTCGAACAATTTCCAAGATTTATTTTTACGGCGATAAAAAATATACTCCTTCGAGATATATTTCTTCCAGATGCAATATCAACGCACTTATAAAGTCCTTTATTTAATCGGACGTGGACTCCAATCCTTACTGTCCTTACTGCCTTAACTTTCTTCATCTAATTTAACAATAAAACTTTTAATAACTCGTTATTGCAGTCACCTTTAATAAACATTTTGTTCAGGCACAAAAATGCAACATCGTTAGCGTTATATAATTCATTTCACCTTTCATCTTTCCATTTATTTTCAACCAAACATTTTAATTTCCTTTTATTGCAAATTTTGAGTAAATCGTTGGAAAAAAGACAATTAAACAAAAAATGTGCAAAAATTGGCGACGTTATTTTTCTTGGTATTGCTATCAGTTATATAAATGATACTTGGAAATGTAGGAAATCTGCAACGACCACTTCCGGGGAAAAATAATCTCAATAAAGACTTAACCAGGATCTGGTCGTTATTGAGTCTCGTAATTTTTACATACTGAGATCCAGGTCCTGCAAATCCGTTCGCGAAAAGTTGAGATTATCTGGGAATAACAGTGGACTCGAGTGGGCAATTGAAGGTTAATTACACATTAAATTTGGCTCGTTCTTGCGCCGTAATGACTGCCGCGGCTCTTTCAAAATCCCCATCATACTTAAACCCATTAACTATAATGAGTTAAATATACGATAAAAATGGCGACGTTAATTGTCGAGTCGTTTGAACGTTATTTATGACCGAAGCGAATTCCAATGCATTTTTCTATTCCTCGATACAATTGAGCCCAAACGGAAGTAGGAAATTCACTTCCGTTTTCATCCCCCTCTATCCCTTAAAAAGTGAAATTTCTCCGTCGAACAAAAAGTGCCGTGTTTTTTTTTTTCGGCCAACAAAACTTTTTCCCAGGTAAGATACGTTTCTTAATGGCACAAGTTTTTCAAATGAATTTTGAATTGGGTCGCATTGCTTATCTTTGAAAATATTAATATTGGAAATGATGGCAAAGTTTTATTGGATTTCTTGCCTTTTTCATCATGAATTTAGTCCGACGCAGTCATGAAGAAGAATTCAGACTTCATTATAAATTTGTATTACGCTACGAAAAGTGGACTTACTTATGAAGCACTTTATCATGCGGAATATTAATAATAAGCAGATGTAAATTTATTTTTTCAAACAATCAGGTTTACGTTCGCTGGTTCGTGCAAATTACATTTTTAACAATACCCTTCTCAATTTTCAAATATTCATTCCAGAATGTATATTGATATAAAACTATGTAAATTTTTGTCCTGATTCAAATGTAAATCGACGGAAACACAAGGAAAATGATAGTCGAAAGTTTCATCGTGTAACATTGATTATTTGTGACTAAAAATGTTTACGCGTGACAACGAATCTTCTTTCCTATGTTAATTTCCCTAATGAACGAACAAATCAGTGGAGGCAAGTGGAATTTTTAATTGACCATCAAAATAAACGTAAGGTAAATCTGGTTTAATTCCCCATGGGAATCTGAAGTGCAATTAAAAGCTTCATTTTGGCGAATGAAAATATCACGCGAGGCAACATTTCATTCGAGGGTGGGCCGACAAAAAAAAAAAAAAAAAAACAAAAACCGCGACTCCTCGTAAAAATTCGTGGCTTCCTTTTAGCGGCATTTTTCCCCGACGTCTTGACGTTGAAGTATATATGTTTTAGCAACATGCTCCTCGTGTAATATTTTAAAAGAAAAGTAATTTACTGCGGTGAAGCGCGTCTCTGTTTCAATGCTTTTTAAGCGATTCGAATCCACTTTATCGTCTGTTCGAGGTATGGTATTACAGATCCACGCAATGGAGTTGGAGAACACGAGATAGAGGCTTCGCCAGGAATTCAAAATTAGTCTACCTTCTTATCCCCTTCGTTCTTTCTCTCTCTCGTTCTTCGCCGTCGTTCCCCTCTTGTGCTCCTCTTGCGTTCGCGCGCCACGTAAAATACCATCTCCCTTTTACCACCGACATCCGCGAAACGGACAAATGGTCTCTGGCAAGAAACTGGATCCAACCCGCTCGGAATATATACCGAGGCACGTTTCACGAATCATCCAACCAGGATAGATGAATGGAATAATGTGACCTGCGTTGGCTCATCGATAAATTATCATTCATATCAATATGTTTTTAATCAGATTTTTTAAAATTTTCTTTTTCATTATACTTTTTGGTTTCTTTTTTGCTTAAATTTCATCTATGCAAAAATTTGCACAAAGTCCAGAATAACGTGCAAAATTATAGTTGAATATATACATCTGTAAAATTGTATTATAATTGATCTTAAAACAACACTTGTAAATGTAAATATAAGCCACGTCTGTGACGTTATAAGTAATGCTAATTATTTGAATAAACGCGATCTTCGGATGTTTGCTAAGTGAGTAATAAAAGGTACGTGGAAGATTTGTCTTATAAAAGGTCACGCCTTTATGTGAGAACGCAATTATCGACATTTTTCCTTTGATAAAAATTGAAACAAAGTTCGACGTGATGATAATTTTTATTACAATTTTTTTCGTCGACAACTTTTGTTCAACTGTTACTTCTCGACACGTTACTGTCATTTTAACGTGAGAAATTAATATGTCAAAAGATCACGCCGTCGTTTATGCAGAGTGCTCTCTTTTTTTTTTTTTCTTCTTCTTTACTTTTCCTTGCCGACAATATTTTCACTTTAATTGATTTTATTCGGAACGACTCGCGTATAACAATTACAGGAGGGATTTTCTGGACTTTTATTACATCGTTGTGGGATCTGCGCGGACGTGCGCCCCGATCCTCGGCTATGTTTGCCTTCGCACTTTATGTTTACGACGCGGGATATGTGACTTTGGAGTAATTTAGAAAATCGAGATTTATTCATGATAGATTTTCCGCCGAGGCAGAGTTCTTCCTTCGCTTCAAATGAAAGTGGGAAGATTGAGGATGTACATTTGCTGTCTGGCTTTACGGTTTTTTCTTGCTTCGTCAGTGTATTTGTCACAGCGGAAACTTGCCAGAAGAAATATCGAGACAGAATTGAAAAGCGCGATTAAACTTTATTGCGAGTTCAATCATTAATTTTATAAATTGCCAATTGTGACGTATTTCGCGAGAGTTGCGAAACGTAACTCCCCGGAAAATGCTCGTAAGCTAAAAAATTTTATATTTACAAGTTCCTTTGATAATTTCCTGAACATTTTTAAATTATCTTCCGTAATGATTATTTTCTTTTTTTTTTTTTTTTGTTGTTGTTCAAAATTTCGTTTGAAAGCAATTCTTTTGCTTTAAATAAAAGCAATTCTGAAAACTTCAGACGCATAATTTTTGCAGAATAAATGAAATTTTGAAAATATTGAAAAATGACTTTAGCATGCTGAAAAATATAACTTCATATTACCACAACAATAACTTTTCTGAATGCAGTTCTTTGGTAAAGTTATGGAATTTCAAAATTGCCTTTGAATTTCAACAATACTACCTGCAATAACACTATCGGATGTGCACAATGAGAATTGCGCGTGTGTATGTGTTTTATGTATTGTATGTTGGAACGTCTATAATACATCTGTATGTATGCGCATGCTTGAGTACAAATGTACGTGTATCGAGTAACGCTAATGCACACCATATATTCATTCTGTTTAACAATAAAAGCGTTCAAACGCAAGAGGAGGAAATATGAAATTCTCTAACAAGAAAGATCAATTGTAATAGAATTACTTTTGCACTTTGTGAAAGAACATTCGTACTTCAATAAGTCAAAAATAGTTTTCGAAAAATGGAATATTCAATGGGGTCGAAATTACATTTTATACTTTGGATCGTGTAATTGGATTCAATGAATCCCTTTTGCTTCGATGTTTAAATTAACGTTAACGAGTATGTGAAACAGATTTCACGAACAATTTCTTTAGAAATGTTTAATCATTTTACGTAAATTAAAGACGTTACAGAATATGTAACGTCTAAATCCAAAGCTTTGTTATCAAAAGACGTTACGTAAGCTTGTAAATCACTCATCATTCAACAATGGCAAATAGTATGAAGTGGCAGCTCAGAATGCAATTGAATATTCACTGGAACAGTGCAGCTTTAAACTTCTTTGAGGTTTTAAAACTTTGTTGTTGAGTTCTAATGAGTCTGCTGACGTACCTGTAAATAGGCATCATTAAATCCCAACTGTTTGGTATTTTTTACACCTAATTTGAGACGTTCATTAAGGTGACAAGTGCATTTCACTGCTCGTTCGCTCGATAGTTAAAGTCAAGAATTGAATTCAATTTTCCTGACTATTTTGTTAATCCGAAAAAAAAAAAAAAAAAAATAATAAATAGTGTACTAAATAATCCAATAAGAATAAAGTTGGTCTTTATTATTAAATCAATGATAGTAAATAGTTCTGAAAAAACGAACCATTAGAATCTTTATGCACATAACATTTTTCGATCTGTTTCTGAGCTCGAGTCAATTATCGTTGACGTGTAACGATGAATACCCTTTAAGAACATTCCGGTCGATCGGTAAACGAAAGATTGACATGGCCGGAGGCACTTAATTCAGGTGATAAAAATCATCGTTATCCGATACGCCGTACAAAAGGAGCCAGATAGGACGCACACTTTATATCCATCTCAATTAATTTGAACATCGCAAAAAGGCCATATAAAATGTCGCAGATCGGTTCGCGGAGATAAAGCTGCCCCGGCTAGTTGGCGAATAAATTAAGGAGGCGGATGCTAATGAGCGACTCGGTAACATTTTTTTTTCTCACGCAGGTAAAATGCCGCCCCGATTAACATAATGTTATGACAAACGTGATACGCGCGAGAGCTTGTTTTTTGTACCGTTAACATCTACTTAAGCGTTGTAAGGGGACACAATGTGACGAAGACCGCGGGCTCTTTTTCGTCTAAACTAAACGACTTTATCCGGCACGAGGACAAGAAGAAGAAGATGATGATGATGATGAAGAAGACGACGAAGGACGAACCAAACTCCCGAAGATGGGAGTACGAGTGGGGGTACGGGGGAGAAAGGGGCGCGGGGAGGCTGGGTCGGAAGGGTCGAAAAAAAGCGAACAACACGCGAACAAATCTGTGGAATCCTGTCGCGACATCCGCTACCTGAATGTCCGGGTCTCTTTGGTGGTAGAGCACGACGAGAAAAAGACGAAAAACAAAGCTCAATAGACGAATGTTTGGTCGCAGCAGGAGGGTCCCGCTTGTCTCGGCCGGCCGACATTCCTCCTGCTTATATCGGGTGTCGCCTTATGAACGACAGTCATGCTTCCAGAGTATTTATATGGGTCGGGGAGTTTTATTATCTTCCTGTGTCGGTTCATTGAGCCGAGTTCTTTTCACGATCCAATTTAGCGGATGGAAAATACATATACTTCGAAGGTCTTTATGAAATCATTATTATTGATCCGATCACGTCATTATAATGATGATTCTGAAGTAAAGAATTTCATATTAACACGAGAATTTGAATTCGGTACTTTCAGCATAGATGTCAGACGTCAGATTTCACCCTGTTTGTTTTAGGATTCATAATTTTTGTCAACAAAATTGTTAGATGTTATTTATGCTCACGCGAATATGAAAAAAAAAAAAAAAAAAAAAAAAAATATATA
>JABFQA010001336.1:0-14131 GCA_022817065.1 Probaryconus sp. ZL-2020 | reverse complement strand
TTTTTGTAATTTTTTTTTTTTTTTTTTTTTTTTGTAAAAATTGTTGTTTTTCAAAAAAAAAATTTGATTTTTATTCTGTAACTATTCAATAAGGTTTATTGTTAATATCAATAGAATTATCAGTAATAACTATTGTTAGTAATAATATGAAAATGTATTCAGCGAAAATGTCTTGTGAAATTATGTCCATAATATTATGAATAATAGATATTGTATTGTATATTTACAGTAGCAAATATCAGCAAAACTATTGTTTACGATGTAATATAATGTGTTGTATTAATAACAAAATTTATACATGTAATGTTATCGTATCATAATAATAAGACAAGATCTTTGTTACCGAACAAGTTTCTGCATAATTTATAGTTCATTTAAAACAGCGTTATAAATATTGCCAAGCCAATATTTTCAATTTTGAGTTCGAACATAAATTGAAAAAATTTCTTATAAATTGAAATTCACCAAACCATTAATTTTTATAAATAAAATCACGAACCTTTTGTAATTTGTATTGTAATTTATAACCGGACATTCAATATAATGATCCAACAATACAAATTCAGCAGCATACAAAATTTCGCGTGCACAAACTCCCCAATATAATAAATAGCATAAAATTTATGACGCGAGCAATCTTTCAAGGAAATCCATTTTCGATGCAACAGCAAATCAAAAATATAAGTATACTGCATTGCGTTAAACAACGCTAAAGCAATTACAACGGTCATATCTCGTTGTCAAATAATATAATATAGATATATAATTTAAAATATTTCGCAAACTTCGCATTGCGCTGAAGCACAATAAACGGGCAAACATGCGCTTTATTGGTTCGCAATTCATTCATTACCGACGTACGTTCGTCGATGTGCGCTTAATTAGCTGTTAGAGGCAAGCGAATTTACATTAATTTCAGCCGCACAAAATAAAATTATTTTCTCAGCATTTGCGTTTACAATGCCCGCTATGCGTTGCATGAATTTTGATCAACATTTTAATTTGCAATTTCTGAAACGGCTTAGTAAATATTTGCAATTCGACCCGCGCGCAACAAATTGCAAATTTTTCATCCCTCAGTCGTGGCACTTAATGAAGAATGATTTATGCAAAGAGGAAAAAGACGACGAGAAAGATTGATGGTTCAAACGTTCGTAAATGCAATTGCTTTATATTTGCAAATACTAGATGATACATCATGCTGCGTGAAAGCATAAGATCAGTTTCAAAAGAAACGAATTTTGCGAAGTAAGTGCGGCTTTTTATGCTCGATATGAAATTTAACGAAAATGTCAAAGTTGAAGAACAAATTGCACTCGAGTTTACAAACACTGTCACTCGTGGCTATTTGAAAAATACATTATCATCGTAATTACAATAACAACAATAGCTATTTATTTATAGTACAAATTGTTACACTTTTAAATCGATAATTATGTGCAAAAGTCTGACAAATGGATTGGCCAACTGTTTCGGAAGTAGGTCATAATGCCACCAACAATGGTCATCTCCGCATACAAAGATCTCAAAAACATATGGACAAACGGTGGCCCCAAGTTTCAATTGTTCTTAGCGGAATCCAACTGCAGCCAACCCTCGTTCAAAATCGCAATATTGTTTTCTCTATTAATACTTTCCGTCGCACGTACTTGAGTGCATCCATCAAAACACATCATCATTAGCGATAAAATATTTCGCAAAAAAAAAAAAAAAAAAGTTGCGCCCTTTAAAATAAGAAAACAGCACGCAACAACAGTTACGCTGCATCTAATGGCGCTATTATAATTACCATTCCCCAAAATAATTTCAAAACTACCCATTATAATTACCACAATTAACTTCAACACACTTTAGTTGTCCCCGGACTTTCGAACAATTCTCCTACTCCATAAAATTCAGACTTAATACCACAATTAAAACGCAATTGAAGATTCCGAAGCAACACACATTAGGGTTACATCGAGAGGGAGACACGAGCTTTCCTATCGATAGACGACGCAAGGAATAAGAAAGGTAGAAGAAAGAGAGGGGTTTTTAAGTTTACCGGAAAGACAATAGTGATACAAACAATGGTACATTCAAGAGAGAGAAAGAGAGAGAGAGAGAGTGAGAGGGATAGGTAGAGATAGAGAGAGAGAGAGAAAGAGAGAAAAGAAAAGAAACAAAAAAGAGAGACTTTGAGCAGGAAAGTTTTAAAAGGCTTGTTATCGACATTGGCTCTGGCGATGTTTAATAATTAAAACGGCGGAGCAAGGAGCTTGATGAGGCGAGAGGTATACAAGTTAAAGAAGGAGGAGAGCAAAGAAGAAGCGAAAGAAGAAGAAAAGCCGGAGGAACGAAACGACAGAATAGAAAGAGTAGACCTCGACAGTACGTCGAAACGGGGATTGCTCTTGGGGTGGTGCTGAGGCGGGTGGTTGCCGAGGGAGATCGCAATGTTACTTGCGAAGGCTGGAAGGAAAAAGGGGGGAAAATAAATTGAAAGCAAAATTGTACTCGCACAAGAAAATGGAATTATTCCTCGACGCTGTTCCGTCGAGATACGAAGAAAAAGAGGTGGGAGGTAAGGTTGTCCGAGATGGATTCGGGCTCCATTGTGCTCGCAGGAAGAGTCTAGGAAGAGGGGTGGTATCTTGGCGCTTGGGAGGAGGCGGAGGTGCCAGAGGTCGAGGGAAAACGAAGGCAAGCGAAATTCGAGAAATTTTCTTCCGGTTGGAAGAAGAAAAGGTACAAAAAAAAAAAAAAAAAAACAAGAACTGGAGAAAGAGATCTCGGGTAGAGAAGCCACCGCGATGGCAAAGCTACGCCAGGTTAGACGCACACCTACACACCTTTTCAGGAGTCGCGGAGAGCCGGCTACAATTTTTCTTCCTTCTATTATTTTTACCGCTCGCAAAGAGCGTTCCTTTCCGAGAGATAATAAAACCCTGAGAAAATTGATTCTGGAGGTTAAATTTAACGCTTTTTGGTCTCTTAAAAATAAATTGCGAGAAAAATGGTGCCTAGAAGGAGAAAAGAGCACGATCCTTGATATAACGGGGTTAATTGCTAAAGGAATATTGATGTTACCTTTTATGCCATGGTTATAGACTTTTTAATACTATACAATTACTTTTTATGAAATTGAAACACGTTTGATTTTTGTAGAAAAAGAAGTTTGTTGTTAATTTAAAATAATTAGGACCGTCAATTTCTCTGTACAGCAGCATAAGTTTTTCGGCAAATGTATTAACGTTGTTTTGTTCGTTGTTTCTTGTCCGCTCCTCGATATCGGTTTTCCACAGATAGTTTCCGCGTTCTTGCCTGTGTCGGTGAAACTGCGTGGTCAGCCTTCGACGGTCTCTCACTCTCCAGACGGTCTGAATCGACCAACGTTCTTAGGTCTCGTAACGCAGTATAACGGAACGCAACGTAACTGAGTTTCGCCGATAATGGCAATTAACGGAAAACATGACTAGGGTAATTATATTCCCACGTGCACTACGTACGGACGGACGTCAGCGGATACACGTGGTGCACCCTGACGATTTCACAGTCTCGCACACAGTCGCGCATAGAGAGCGCGGAATATAATGTTTATGCACAGCACGTGACAGTAATTACGTTAATACGATTCCACAAGTCGCGGAATTAACGATAATAATTTTTCGCGACTCGTCATTTTGATTGACGAGATATTATGTTTCACCTCAGTTCATCATTTCTAGTTGATTCCAGCAACTTTAATTACACCAACAATTAATTCAATAGGAACATCAAATATTGTGCAGAAAAATAACAAGACGCAAAATTGTTAAAATATTTTTCTTATTATTCTTGGAAATAAGAAATTATCATCTGTCAACAAAATATATTCGACATGAATTGAAATCGCTTGCAAATAGATTGCAATAAATATGACACTTTCTGTTAAGTTTTCACGCGCTTGCTGCTGTTTGTGTTTTGAATGTACCTTCGGTACATTCCTTCTGAGTGTACATATAGTTATTAACTGCTATATACATTCATTTATAGCAACTAAGAGGGAGAGCACGTACCTTCGTTCTCTTGGCATCCTTAATTACATCATATTCACAAACATATAGATAGCAACCATGAAAAGAAGAAAGATTTAAACGGAAGTCGATTTTTTTCCTCTTTAAAGTTTAATCTTGAATCATTAATTTTAATTTATAAACTGTTTAAAACTTAAATACAAATTCACTGGAGACTAATCTTAACACTAAATTATTTATATATCAAATAAGAAAACAAATCTCATCGTTTATCTAACATTAATAGTGTAATTCAAATCATCAACATCAATAATGTCATTAGCTTTGGTAAATAAAAGAAACCGTAAAAAAATAATAAAAAAAAAAAAAAAATGATGAAGATATGAAAAATTTGTATGTTGAACGGCCTAGAAAAATGTGTAACGTAAGCTGCAATTTACAAGAACTCTCTTCCACGTTCAACGTTCCATTGCTTTGATCTGCCGATAACATTATTAAACAATTATAGATAATATGCTTAGTGAATTGCATTAGTGCGATAGATTGTCATTTATTTATGTAGATATGCTCCACTTTACATCCTCTATTTATGTACACTAAATGGAAATGATTTGACGTTGAGGAATATAAAAGTTGAACATAAATTTGTTACATATTGGAACATGTTTTGGAACATACATAATGGAACGATAACATAAGAGTCGTATTAACTCGTATGTTATTGGTAAATAACATATTCATATTATCTGAATATAATAGACACACTATTTATTAATAATGTAATTTCTGTTTTACGAAATGTACCAATGGTTACAAAATGATTAACATATTCATTATACATTGAAAATTATATATCATGTATTTGATTCAGAGTCTTTCGGATGCGAAATTGACTATCGTTCACAGAGCATTAGATCCAGCTATAATGGTTAATTATATATCATACATCAACTGGTGACTTTCTGATTTTTAATTTTCTCTATAGTTTTTTAGTTTGTTCAGTTTTAAGGGAACATTGTTGTTTCTCTTTGAATGAATGTATCATGACGACAACAGATCATGAATCGAATGTACGAGACGTATGAGAGCGGCTCTCGATGATCTTCTGATTTGAGGCTATCGCAGACGGTGGTCCGCGATTTGGCGAGGCGTCGTAGCGTCGTCGCGTCTCGGACGTTGGGTGCGCCTTGGGCGCGAGAACCACAAGTGAAATTCACGGGAACTCCATCCCTTAAAACATTCGCAGCTTCCATCTTGCCGATATTATTGACGTTTTTTGCCGCCCCTATTTTTCCGAGAACCCCCATCCTCCCTTCTTGCGCGTTGGGGCTGATGGAACCTCGGGGCAGGAAGACTGCCGGAAAAGGATGGGGGTGGGCGAGGGGTGCGGACGGGACAGGAGGGAGTAAGACGGCTCTTATTCGCGCGGGCTTTTTAGAATACTTTATTGACTGAGCTTTGGTGGAAAGGGGTTGGTGGCCTTTGGACTGCTCTTGGGAGACCGAGGGGCGATTCGGGGCAACTTCGGGAGGGGTTAAAGGCGAGAGAAAAACACGAGGAAACCCAGCGCGCCAGACGAGGAACGAAAAGCTTCGGGGCTCTTCCTTTTTACTCCTCGTTGTCTCTCTTTCTCATATTCTTCTCCTTCTTCTTCTTCTTCTTCTTCTTCTTTTGCCGCCTGCTCGTCGTTTTCTTCTTCTTCTTCGGCGAGCGCTTTTCAACCTCCGCGTTTTCTTTCTCGTTTTATGCCAGGCGCGCGCTCTTTTACTCTCATTTTTGCATTTAAATACCAGCAGCACCGGCGAACCCCGTGACTCTAACATTGTCTTTGCGTGAAATTAATGAAGCGGTGCACTACTGCCACGAGGATCGATGGTGTGAGAGAACTCTTGCGATTCCGCCTTGATCTCTTTCTCTCGCTTCCCTCTCGCATCCACCCTTTGCTTCTGAGGCTCGTCTCAGTCGTCCATCTTACAAGCATTTCTCTTTTCTTTGATAAGTGAAAACGTCGAGTAATCTTCCGCGAGACGGAAGAAGAAGACGCTTCTTCTCTGGCTGCCGTTGCTGCTGCTGCTGCTGCTGCTGCTTGATGTGGGTCGAGGGCCTCGGCAAAAATTATTCAACAGTGCGTTGCTTTAGGTAACTCATGAAACGCGGATCGCTCCTACGGATAACGGCCAACTCGCTCCAACAATCTTCCGAAGGCCATTTCTGTTTATTCCATCTGTCTTTGTAAAAAGTTTTGTTTTCCTTGCCAACGAACTTTCTAAACGCTGTTTGCCCCTTAAACGTCCTTGAACGTTCACTATTACATACTTTTCGAACATTGTTTGTCTTTCGAGTGTCCTTGAAGAGCGAGCGAATTTGTGAATTGCAACATAAGACGGGGTTATGGAGTCGAAGACGAACTCTCCAGAGTGTTATATGTATTTGCCATAGCTTTAATGTTAAAATACACGTGGTGCACCGAGTAACCCATAACGGGCTTAGCGAATAAAGCCGCATAATCTGTATCCGGTACAATATTGTTATACTTAATGGAACTAAATGATACAGCGTTATATTTTCCAATTAATTCCATATACAAGGAAAGATCAGAAGAAGGAAACATTCTTACTGAATTATTTTCATGCCCCTGCTTTTGTTTCTTTGGTTTTAATAGAATGAAATTTGTTGTAAAACTAGAATGCCTTTTGTAACGGCATAACAAATTTGCTTTGTTGAAAATCTGTTCGTTGCAAACTGCTGAATTTATAAGATTTCGATTTATTATTCTCTTTCGAATGATCCGTAATGGAATGAAAAAGGTATTCGGCGGTTGCTTTAATCATGAGAAGTATATTTTGTTATCAGATAAATATAAGATGATACCTGAACAATTTTGTACAATCCATCGTTCGAGTGACTTTCAATTTGAAAACAATTTTTCCGAGTTTACGGAAACTTTTGAAGGATTATTATTATTAACAAATTTCGTATGTATGAATTGCAATGAAAAAAAAAATACATTGTTCCTGCGAAGACAATTGCGCGAATAGCAGAAAAAGGTAATTAAATAGTCATTCTGGCGTGGCAAATAAATTGGAGCGAAAGAAGACAGGAAGTGTCAGAAAAATACAGGGAAAGGAATAAATTTTATACCGAGTTCACGCTTCGTTGGTACTGTAAAGACGATTTAAGTGAATCCGTTGGCAACACTTGAAGTCGTTCATCGGGGGCGGGCGATGCACTTTGCAATCGCGGCCGAGAAAAAGTTGAGCCGAGAACGTTGGTTCTCGGGTCTCCTTTTTCATAGCAGTCGGAGGAAAAGCTGCGAGCGAAGGGTGCGATGGTTGCGAGGTAGGAGGACGGCATTAATTACGGTCTTTTATTATAAAAACTGAACTCCCTCCGGCCGAACCAAGGCGCGGAGAAGAGAATGAGATAAAGAGAGAAGAAGAAGAAGATAAGAAGGGAAAAAGGATCTCCCTCGTTACTCCCGGACCCAGTCTGCCTCCGTTCAATTTAAAATACTTAATCTGTCTTAGTTCCGTGCTGGCGAGGTTGTCAAATGCAACTGTTGTCACATCGAATTCTAGAGATAGTCGACGAACGATATATTTTCTGGCGCGAGCCAACTCGATCGGCGCCAACTGAAAAGTTCTAGTCAGATAAGTTAATATACGAGATGCTGTGAATGAGGGATGAAACGAATGATTTTAAGAAACATTGTCGTTTTGTTTCGCCGATGCTTCCCAGCATTTCAAATCACCGTAATCAGAAATTTCTTATTACGTCCTTTTCGTATCAATTATTTGAATTAAAACTTCGTTTGTTCCTTGTGTTCTTTAGCATTTTTTGTTAGACAGAAATGGACGTTGGGTCAGCTATGTTATAATTTGTTATTGAAAGTTAAATGAAGAAAAAAAAATTAAATATTTAAGAATAAAGTTTTGAATGGATACGGAACTAACATGCACTGAGGAATGGAAATCTTGATTGTTAACGTACAGTTTGGCAATTATGAATTTCATCTGATTTTATAAAGTTTATTCTATAGTTAAGAAAATAAATGAAAAAGTTAGATGAATTAATGAACATTTTATAAAATAAACTTTGAAAAGAAGAAGTGAATTAATAATTAAGTTACTCAGCAAGAAACTTATTAGTAAGTTACAATACTTTTACAATTATCTAATTTTATGGCTTGATAATATAGCGACTGATCGTGTCTGTATTTGTTATTATATGCGAACATATCTTTTCAGTATTTCATATTTTATTCAAAAAGTAATATTGGATTAATTTTATTGCAGACAATTTTTTATCCCAGATTCGGAATTGTGAATTTTAGAATTTTAGCATATGGCCAAAATTGTCAACTTCTGAAAAACAATTATTTATATAAAAAGATTTTTGTGTATAATTATTTATGAAATTTTAGTATACTTTTGTTTGTGCTCAACATTAAAAGAAATATTACTTTAAAAATGTTCAATGGGATAAAATTGATTGATTCGAACTCCAACAATAGTGAAACCTAATAATGCAACGACAAGCTCCTGAGAGCTCAGCGAAATAATATCAAAGAAATAATGATCAACTTTATAAAACGTTATAAATTCTAAAATATTTATGATAATAAAATTCTGAAAAAATGAAAATCATCTTTATAAGAAATAACATATAATAAATAAACAAGTAATTTGATTAATATTTGAAACTGTATAATCGTTTTATTATTTTAAATATCTTACATTGAATGCTATGATAAAGAAAATATTTTGGCTATTGAGGTGTACTTAACATTGTCGCTTCCTGTATACAGAATAAAAAGGGGTGATTTCTTTTTTCGAACCGGTTTGGTGCAGGTATAAATGGATGTTTAATAATCTACTTCACTTTTAGGAATTCAACGTGTGATGCAATACTAAAAACTTTTTTAAAATAATCCAATTTACGTTAAAATATCAGATTTATCACAGTATGATTTCTCTTTCGATTTAATAATAATCAGAACAACTGTTATTTTATATAAAATATCTTAATCACATAGTTATCTGATCAGGTCAATCAGATTTCCCTATTTAATGCATTTGATTGATATTCATTTCATACCTCAGAACTCTAAAAGTGTCTTATAACACTTTAAAAGTAAATCTTTTTACCTTCACTTTAATTAATTTAAGAAAAACATGAGCAAATCGTTAGAGTGTAAAACTTTTATCCAAACTACAATAAAACTGTTTTAATTTAAATTGAAAATTTTCTCCGGCGTAATTTTTCTGATTCCCTGATTTTTTAATGAAAAGTCTCTTGATTCGAAATTAAGCAGTGAAATTAAAACAAACGTGCACATATATATATATAAATAGCTTTCTATAGCAAATGAAATTAGTAAAAATGGTTTTTCGTAATTTCGCAGAATTCAATTAAATAATTCAATTCATAATTCAATTGCATAAGACGTGGTCTTGGCAAAAAACAGCAATAAAGCAGAATAATATTTGCCGCGTTGCGCGAAACTTTCATTTCGTCTTGGAGGCGCATTCATTTCAGTTCAAATTGGTTTCGATAAGACGGTTGAGAACCACCGTGGAAAATAAGAAACGGGAAAATGGCGAGGATTTTAATTTGCATCCCCGACCCCCAAGCTGTCTCCCCCGTCTTGTCTTTTGCAGAGCCGAGGTCTCTAGCTACTTTCTCGGAAAGGGGGATGGGGGTGTCGGACTCAGAAAAGAGTGGGAGGCTAAGGGGTGCATGCAGGGGTCCGCGGCGGTTGGAAATATCATAGCCGCACGCGCAGAACGAAATTACCGATTTGCCCTGGGCTTACTTCGCTTCCTTTTTTCCAATTCCGAACTCTTCTCTCTTCTCTTCTCTCTCTTCTTCTTCTTCCTCCTCTTTTCCTGGTCTCTTTTCTTTGAGCCCTGCAGCCTCTCGTACCTCTTTTATCCTACGAATCCCCGGTACAGCAAATAACTTTCATAATTCTCGATTAGAAAGTTTTCCACCTCGAGGGTGGACGGACGAAAGCGTATAAACGAAACGGAAGAGGCCGAGGGTCGAAGAAAGTCGAGAAAGAGATCGCTCCACTTTTCATGCCGTCATTGATCGGAGCATCCACTCGACGAAAAACATTTAACGCCTACGTCTATCATGCTTCCGCCAATGGCTCTCCAACAAAACGTTAAAAGTCTTCCATTCCTTTCCTTTGCTCTCGTATTATACCAACATTTTCATCTACATCTATTTGTTCAGCTTCATTATCTTTTCATTTTTTTTTTTTTTCCTTCGACGTTATTCTTTGCGTATCAGCAAATGGAAGCTAAACGAAATTTCGTCTGCCTGTATAATTTTCCCTGGCTCTTATCGTCATTTCATTTTCATTTTTGTCCTGCGTCATTCATATTTGAATGACGCTTCGATGTAACCGTATTGCTGTTAGTTTTCGTTGTCTGGCTCGAACTAAAAACATTGTCAGTTATTTCAGTTGACGTAATTGTGTTCTCGCGATTTTGTTTTCGCTGAAAGCCTGAAACTTTGTTTAGAAGTTGGCGATACGAATGTTTATTTGAGCTAGTTTTTATTTAATGCATTAGAACCCACGAAGAAGTTTTATGATTAAATGTAGTTCCATTGGGCGTTTCTTTCGCATCGTCGATTTCAATTTCAGGTCATGATTTTATTTTGCTTATCGTTATGTAATTTGAAATGTGATAACAACCGTTGTTCGTTCCTTACTCCTAATGGGCATTATTCAAAAATTGTATCTGGTACCGCTTACAACGGAGCGTAAAATTTTGACAGCTATTTTTCGTGGCTTCAATCCAACACGATTTCTAACGAAAACAGAAATGTAATATTTCTGATCACGCAACGTATTACATTTGTATTCTGTAATGCATACCAATACACTGCATTCTCTCTTGATTTTCAACGGGTCTTTCTCATTCTTATCATTTCTCTTGACTTCATTGACTTTCCACTTAAAGCACACACACACAACTTTTCATTAATCCTTCTTTAGTCATGTAATTTTCTTTTAGGACAATTTATTTTTAAATTTTCAAAATGGTACATAATTAATCAATTTTTTTTTTTTTTTTTTTTTAGCGTATAACTGAATGAATGCATTCAGAAAGGCATTTATGAAAAGTGTCTTAGCGAATGCAAAATTAATTGTATTAAAATCGAAATTATATCCAATATTTAACGATTAGTATAATGCTATTGATTTTGCAATATTAGTTTAGAACGAGTGAAATCGTACGCGGACTAAGAACTGAACCGATATAATTCATTAACGTCTTTGACCATTTGGTATAAAATACGCACGAAATTAAATTATGAATGAGATTACGCGATTCGATTGCCACAGAGCCAAGGTGTCAGGATCATTTTCTTGTCCTCGGTAGATATAAGCTTAAACCATTGAGAATCTGCCGCGTAGTCATTAACCAAATGGCCTGGCAGGGATAGGCGATGCAGAAGAGAATCTGCAGAAGAAGAGAGACAAAGACAGCGTCCAAGAGGGCGAAGTTTCTCTACAGCACTCTCTCGTTCAATTCAATCGATTTCGTTTGGCATTACGATAACGCCGACGTTAACGCCACAGACATTGTAAAAGTCATTACAAGCAAATAGGGATGGAAGCGTATTTCAACCGTACGGACAGATGAACAATCTCACAAAGTATTTCAGCTTTTACACACAACACATCTATTTTTTTTTTCTTTTTCTATTTTACTTTTGTTAGACATTACGTTCAAATTAATTAATTCAAAATGAACGATGATGTTATTATTAATAAAAGTAAAATAAAAAGATTAATAATCGACATAAAACTGCTGCAAAGATTATCCTCTTTTTTAATCTAACCCTGACCATTTGTTACTTTCAGAAGATACATTATAAATTTTTGTAGCTTTTTGTAACGGGAACAACAATGTAAAATTTTTCTCACAGCACGATATTTCAATTGAAACAGCAGAGAAGACGCGACGAATAAAATAAACACGAGTGTCTGGAAATATAATAAACCATCTAAGTGCAAACGAAAATGGGTTTGATAAAATCGTCCCATCCATTCATTCTTTAGATTCCAACGGTAGCTGTTGGCTCATTTGTCCGAGCATTGTGGATGTATCAAGTTGAGAACTTAAGAATCGCCGTGCTGGCACACATATTGTACTTCACCTGGGCCATCGGCATGACCCTTCCGTGCGAACGTCCGAAACAGCCGAAAGGGACGGAACCGGTTTCGTGATTTTTATGGGGTCATCCGGTAAGGGGAGGTCATCTCTCATTGAGCCTCGACAAGAAAAGAAAGACGAACTGACTATAAACCCTTTCCCCGCATTTACCAACACACATACAAGCACGCACGCTAACCCTTTATGTTCCACTACCGCTGGCCATCATCCGGGCATCTGGTCATCGTAAATGGAAAAAGTGCGAAAAAACTTACCTGACCAGTTCTGGGACCGCGGCCGGCCGCTCTTGGAAGGGTACGCACCCCAACTTAACCCTTTAGTCGAGCGAGTAGGGTCCACTTTGAAGAACGGGTTTTTCGCATTTTTACGGACTCGATCAAAGGAACGCTCGTTACGTCATGGTGGGGCTTTTGCATGACCAACGGCCTCGATTCTCGGGCCGGACACCTGTGTTGCGACACGCAACTCACGCAGTTCCGATTCCGACAGGCTAAGTAAGAGCTCTTTGCCGAACGAAGATTTCGTTCGCTGATCATTTTCTCCTTCGTCATGTGCTCGATGTGCTCCTAACGTTACAATTATAAATATACGCTTATATATCTGTATATATGTAGGTCAATTGACGTTTGCGGAGGTTTCGGAGTTTCTTGAAAGTGATTTGAGTAGGGACGTGTTCGTGTCTCATCGGCGCGGGGGTGAGGCTCGTTGCACAACGATTATGGCACTTATGACAACTGGGAATTGTTTCAAGAACTCCGAGGGTTGTAATTGTCGAGAGGTACACAAATGAGCGTACCGGTTATGGACACTTAGAGGAGAAAGGCAGTCAAAAATATTTTTAGTGCTGTATGGCATTTTACAAATTTTTCCGATGATAATTGTTTCGTGTTTTTTTTTTTTTTTTTGTTAGAACGAAGATTTGTTGTTTTTCAACGATAATTTTTTTTTTTCAATGCTCTATAATGTAAAATTCGCGAATTTAAATTTCACTTGCAGTCAGTGTAAATTTTGTTTGCAATATAATGTAGCGCTTTTCGAGAGACATGGATTTAATTCATTTGCACATGCTCTGTTATTGATTTCAATGTTACACAACATTTCATTTAGTTGGAAGTAATTGTCGATTTTTGAGCCTTGTCAGTTCTGACGTGTTTAAGAGTAATGGAACTATGTGCGATTTATAATTATTGTATTTCGAGCAGCTCGCTATACTTTGTTTCTGCGAAATACGCACTCCAAATATGTTTTGTGTTATATGTCATTGTAAATTTGGAGATATTCGAATTATGTGTTACTCCATAAGTAAATCGTATGATGCTTTAATAATAACGTGCAGTTTCAATTATTATTATTATTATAATTATTATTATCTACATTATGAATTTAAAAACATATACGTTCATAATTTTCGGATTAATACAATTTATGTTTATCATCGTGGAGGAAAAAATTGAGCT
Source organism: Probaryconus sp. ZL-2020 (assembly GCA_022817065.1). NCBI lineage: Eukaryota > Metazoa > Arthropoda > Insecta > Hymenoptera > Scelionidae > Probaryconus > Probaryconus sp. ZL-2020. The sequence continues at coordinate 484 of JABFQA010001336.1, read as the reverse complement.
TTTAATTTAAAGCTCAGATTTTGCAAATAAATTTTCAAACGAAAAGATAGAATCTTAAACAACAATATAATTGTTTTCAAATGTATGAATATTAAATAGTTAGTTATTTAGTACTACTTATTTGCGAGGAACCTATATTGTGGAAACAAAATTTGTCAACGTTTATTAAATCAACAAAATACTTTGCTTGAGTTCAACTTCGGATAGTAAAATGGACTTGAAAGTTAATATCCCTTAGTACTCAGTTAAAAGCTACGTTTGCCGTCGCATTTGGAAATACGAATGAAAAGAATATGCAGCTGAAGCTTATTATAAAAATCGTTAAAGAAATAGTGGCAATAAAAGAAGAAATTTTATTACAATTTTTCATAGACTGTATTTTTAAAATAAAAAAGATAATTAATAGCATATAGTTCCCGTGATAATAGCAGAAGGGTATTAAGGAATAAAAAAAAAAGAAAAATAATTACTTCAAAGAAATCTT
>JABFQA010001335.1:0-14133 GCA_022817065.1 Probaryconus sp. ZL-2020 | reverse complement strand
TTATTCCAAATATAACTTCATAATTATCAGCAGAAGCTTTCTCATAAATAGAACCGATGTATTACTTCTGTTTTCTTTTTGTTTTTGATGTTTCTCACGAATAAAATTATTTAACTTTTTAAAAGGAAAATTTAAAAAAACACGATAAATTTTATTCCAGATGTAGTTTATAAGACGGACTGAGAGTTTGTGAATTGTACAGTGAAAAGGACCAAATCTGGCGGAAACGAGTTGTAAAAGATGAAATTGTAAACAAAAGATAGAGAGATAAGTTTATTGTTATCTCAGGTATTAAGGTTGCTGCACTCGTGTTCTAACAACCCAGGTAGTAATCTGTGCAATAAGCATTTCTGCGTGTACAACTTTCATCTTCTATTCAGACGTTTGGTAATGTTTACACAGTCCTGGATTTTTCCTTAGACACAGATAGCAATCGTATTCTTTTCGTGTAAATGGGCACGTAGAAACAGCTTCTACATACCAAAACTTTTGGTGTTCAAATCACAAAATACAATATTGTAATATTTTGACGTCCCAACAATTGAATTTTAAATTACATTGAAATAACATCTGTAGAATTAATTATACCGCAAAATAATTAATATTAAAATTACTCTTAATAAATTAAAAACAAACGTATAAATATTGATGATACAAATCTTGATGCGGAGATTTCTCAAAGCTTTGAAGAAAGAAAAAAAATAAAAAACGTATCGTAACATTTTAAATGTATTAAAAGTATTATGTATTTAACAAAAGAAAAAAAAAAAAAAGTATTATCGATTCATCAACATGCATATAAAAAAGTTTTGTATGCATGTAATCTTATACAGTATTCCATAGTGTATAAAATGCGAGTTTATAACTAATGCTAATATTATTACATTCAAATATTATGTGAGAATACGCGTCACTGATCTATTTCAAGATATTAAGGGGACAAAAGTAGCAACTGTGTCACATGACATCCGCACAATAATCTCTAGACATTCTGAAAATATCAGTTGCAACTTCATTAGCATATTAACCCTTGGATGCCCGGGCATCTTTTCAAATCGCAGGTGCCAAAGTGGCGTCTTACATGGTCCTCATTTAAACCCTTTCTGCTTCTCCTGTTAACAATTTTTCACGCGTCTTATGCCTCTTCTAAGTCTTGTTTAATCCAACAAATTACGACTAATTATAGCTTGGCTCTGGTGTTTAAGAAACTTGTGTACATAAATTTCAAGAATGTGTGATCATCGCACGTGATCATCTACATATTAATGCGAGTTGAAATTATACGTGTTTTATGTTCGAAAACAATTAAAAGCATTACACATTTTACTGTAATAAATAATCAACGTTGTGTCTATATAACAAAAAGAAAAGTTGCGCAAGACTATCAACTTTATTATAAAACTTCCAATAATGGCGTATTATTTCTGCGTTAGAGATATCAATTTATGAAAGCAGTAATTACGATGATGTTGCCTTTTTAGCTCGCTTAAAGAACAATGGAATATTGCAGAAATATATCACCCTAATATACCTAGAATAATATTCTAGCTCGACATTCCTGAAATGCTATTCGCTATTAAGATTAAATTGGAGCAGTATTACGCCTTCAAGGAAATAGACACAACAATGAAATAAAACATCTAAATGATTTATAGTTGTTTAAAGGCGTTTTAGATTGTTGGAATTGGGATAATAGTTAGGTTGATTAAATTTTCGAAAACGGTAATAATTATTTTGGAAATCGATAGCATCACAATGAATTGTTAAAACCTTAATAAAAATTCCGGGAAAAGTCACATTCAATAAAAGAACATGATTAATAGAAAACAAAAAGGTCTAATCTAAGATGGTTTATATCAGGTAGCATTTCATCATCCATTTTCTTTCTAAATAAAATGTGGGAACAATTAAGTAAAGGCCTTTGACCTTTTCCCCTGAAGTTTCGAAAAACTTTGAACTTTCTAGTTGTAGGGGAAACTTATCTGAAAATTGTTTGAGGGTTACTCATTACATGTTTTTCGATAATTACTACTTGGGCTCCAGATTTAGGAAAATATAGATAAGTAATTCTATAATTGAAAACAAATATTTTCCCAAGTATCGATTTATATTTATATTTCGATTTATATTTAAAACATAGTTACTGTCTTTAACATTATTCCGTTTAATACTTGGGGAATAAATAGAAATAAATTCTTCAACTTTATAATTACGGTTTTTGTTCAATATTAAACGTACAATTCTGTCTCCTGGAAAACACTTCATCTGATGATGCATCCGCGATGTAAGCGCGCTGTAATGATGCGAATGAAGTTCCATTTTCTCCCAAGACACGTGAAGCAACACTGACATAAATGTTGCACCTCTACAGTATTCACTAAAAATCAGCGAAGGCTATCCGTCGGCCGATGCTAAACAAACTTTCAGCCGAAGACGAGCTCAATGAAAAAACGTTAGCCTCGTCGATGTAACAGGCGGACGCTGCTCGTCTTTAAACTAAGGCCCACAATAACACCAACACACCGCTCAAGTTTCACTTTTTAGCGCGAAAACCAAAGCACCGTCGTTTTCCATGAAGAACAACACCATTCGAAAATGTTAGCTCGCAGCCGTTTTCAAATGGATGTGCACCGTCGGAATTCGGCCGTAAAAAAAAAAAAAAAGAGCGACCACCCGCGCTTTCCGAAAGTTTTTGTAAACGCACGAGTGAAACAGGAACCTGTCGCGAGCGTAGTCAGGGCCCAACTGGCTGACCGCGAACGCTTCAGACCCTGAAGGGGCCCTGTTCTTCAGGTATACGATCGGAGAGTCAGAGGTGGGGGCATAAAAAGGTAGACTAGAAAGGACCTAACTAACCAAGGGTCGAGGGGAAGGCACCGACCCTCGAAAGGGGGGAAGGATCGACGAGAGGAGAGGGGCGCTGGAGGCCAGAACCCCTTCCCCGCCCCTTCGTCCTATTCAATTATATTTCTCCTCGGTAAATGCCCATATTGTTACGTTTGTCAATGGCGAGCTAAGTGAGGGTCACGTAGCAGGATAATACCCACTGGATTTCCAACGAACACCCCTGTGTGTGCGTATCCCCCGCTCGTCTTTCCCCTGTCCCGCGTGTTCCTCTCCCGCTAGTTCCCCCCCCCCTCACCCCACGTCTTCCTCTCTATCGGCCAAACTGGCAAAACCGCTTTGCTGCGATTCCACGTTGATTTTCCTAGCTTCTCGGGAATTTCAGTTGGACGTAAATCTATGGGCTATCTTTGTGAGAAATCGTTTCAGGTCCGCGCGCGCGTTTAATGGAAATGAGCGACAGGTTCAATTATACAATAGGGTGTTGCTAATTTTGGAGATCGTAGATCGCTCAGGGCCGGTGCTTGATTGATACGCGATATCGCATTCATGCCTCACTGATGTGAAATATTCATTCGCAGCATCCGCGCAAAGCCGATCCTCAACGCGTAATGACGTTTTGCTTTTTACCAATTTATAGAATATCACTTACTCGCAGCCAAGTGTCAAAGTTTTAGATTATTGTTTAATGTAGCTTGCCGGTAAGAATTTTATGAGCTTTGTGTTATGCAGTATTTTAAAGAGTTAATGACTTTTGATATTGGACAATGTTCGGTGACTTGCTATTTTAAATTTGTTTACTTAGAATTGGAGAGGTTTCCTTGGATTTCTTGGAATTTTTGAAATGTAATAGAAAATAAGATAGATTAGTTTTTATTGTCGATATGTATTTTTATATAAGCTTTCTTTTGATGGAGAACATTGTACTGATTAGAAATGGAATTTCCGGTGTATTCTTCTGGAGATAGATCAGATAGTTGCAATTTCATTTTTTCTTTCTGAAAAATGCTTTCATATGGTAATGATTTATTGTTATCTGCATCATGTAAAATGCTGAAGAAATTTTCATCATCTTTACGTGTCTTTACAAAATGTATTGAAACTCTTCAGTTTGTATTTGACATAAAGAACATACACTTTTGAAGAAAAGTACTTTTTATGAAGTTTTCTGAACACTTTTGAAATAGAATTTTATTATTTATTATATTTTATAATAATATTGTTATGCTATGGAATTATTATCGACATAATCTAATTGAAACATATTCAAAATGTCAAAGTTACAATGCAATAAGTGATCGTTATTGCGCAACAAACTAAATGTTATTCATCCAATCCTATTACCAGCGTTGAACAGAACGAAATTTAATATTACATTAAAACGTGAATTTCAAGAAAATAATATGTCTACATTCATGCAGAATTCAGTTACATTTTGGTGTAAATTATTCATGGATTGGAAAGCGTTTACTTAAAAAATTTTGCACAACATTATTTCCATACAATCATTTTGTAATTTTCAAATGTAAGAAAATTATAGATGCTAAGATGTAAACAATAAGCTACGCAATGGCGGTTTTTAATCATTAGTTATTCAATCCAAGGAGTGTCCTCAGGGTACAGATTAACATCTTTATTTCCCATTTATTGCCAAGTAATAGAATCTCTATTATTCGTCAAAACGTGAAATGCCATTGCGGTTCATTGAATTCGATAATCACTTTTAACACCTTTATTTCCGAATTAACGTATTATATATATATATTTAGAGAAACTCTTTGATTTTGTGATTGAAGAAAAGAGTCAGGAGTTCAAAGAAACTAAATCTTTTTCAAATGAAATACTTCAATCGTGACAGTTGTCTATAGAAAGTAGAAACCTTTTTTTTTTTCATTAAATGCAATGAAGTTAAAAAAAAATTATTATTGAATATTTTTTAATTTAATTTGAATTAATTAAAATACAATAAAATTCTATCGACATTATAATAAAATTTTAATACTTTTAGAGAAGACTTTGTACTTCATTAGATTTTATAATCCGAATAGAAGATGAGCGAGTGTATTTCCCTTGTTGAAATTCAGGGAAGCCAATTCTCACTGAATGGGTTTCCATAAAATTTCTCAATTAGTTAAACGGACATAGTATTTGTCTTATATTCATAGCGTGCATTGTGTGTTTGAAAAGTCAAACTCCCGCAGTCGTCATAGATACTTCCGACTGAAAACTTTCTCTCACGGTCATTCTCGCGCGACGAGCAAATATGTTAGCATTATAGAAAGTGGTCGCTAATCGTGTTCATGTGGAATCTATCTATTCAACGACCACGCGATGCGTAAAACTCGAGCCTTTTTAAAACGCAGATTCAACACCTGATGATACTTAATAGCTTCCGAGAAACTTCATAAAATTGCCATAATATAAGAAAGTCTCCCGTACATTATTTGACTAACTGTCCGAGTGATTCATGTTTTAACAACAGAACGGTGTTTGTTTTTTACCAGGAAGTCCCACAAAACGTCTATTAATACTCATTCATCGAAAATTCTTAACAGACACATTATTGAAAAATAGTACGTTATCAGATAGCATCATCGATATCTTCAGCAACGTTAAAGGCACTTGAATCAACGCATAAAAGCCCCTCACCTCATCTGAATTTGGTAATGCACGTTGAACTGTTTATGTCCAGTCCTGAATACACTTATTCAAGTGAACCTCAGTTTTCTATGCAAATGTAATTGCATTTTATATGGGCTCTGACGGGTTACTTGATGGATAAGGATGACCCCTTAATATTAACATAAGTTTTCTCGTTTCATCAGCGTGTATTAAATTTTCTTTTAAAATTCACACCAGTCAAAATGAAATTGAATGGTGTAACAGTTTTGCGGGCATAAAAATTATTCGCCATTTCAGTCTCCAGACGATCGTGTCGTCTTTCTTCATTCGTTTCGTATAATATAATTGCGAAAGATAGTAAAAAGAAAGAAAGAAAAAGAAAGAAAGAAAAAAGGAAATTCTAAAACTTACCTTAACCGTACAATTGTTGTTGTGATTGACTGGAGGGTAAGTCATGTGACCCGATAAATGAGGGTGCGGATGGCCAGGGTGATGGGCCTGATCGGTCATCATGCCGCCGGAACCATGATGGTGTCCGTTGGTGCCCATGCCTTGGCCCCCTTGCAGCGAGGAGTACGGGGCACCTGTGTCTTGTGAGGCGCAATAGGGGGGCGAGTGGGGGCTGGGGTCCGGCGTCGTCGTGGTGCAGTTTCCGCCGCCACCTCCTCCCGTGGAGTAGCCATGGTGGGACCCACCGGGCGGGTGATGAGGACTACCCGATAGCGACGGATGGTGGGGGTAGGGGTTCATACCAGCAGCCAAAGCGCTCGCCAGCTTGGCCAATATGAGGGTGGGCCTGAATAGCCCACCGCTTTCCTGATGTGCGAGAAAATAAAATGCCCTGTCGTCTAATACCGGCTCGCACGTGTTGCGGGCGCAGCCCTCTTCTTCCGACTCTCACGAAACACCTGCAACAAAAAGATAATTGATTCCATTAATGAAGCTGACGAGACACCTTGCGGGAATGAAATCCGTCCCGATAAAATCTCGCTTATTATTAGGGAATCCATCGCGCAAAGGAAAAAGTCGTTAAAGATCGACGGGATGAAAAGTTGTCGGGTTTCTTTGTTTTTGTTTTTTTATTTTTTGTTAGTTTTGTTAGTCACTCGCGTGGGCTTTGTGATGCGACGATGCTTGATTTGCCATGAAATGAGTAATTTGAATTCGATGCGGGACCGAGGACGGGAGGCAAAAATATATATAGGAAAACAGAGGGCAGGCCCGGCAAATGATACTTTCGACTAACCCTCCTTCCGGTTATACAACGTATGCGATATATATAAGATGTATTCAAACTAAAGCGAAACGAGGGAGGCTCGCTAGTAAAACCGATGTTTTATGAGTATTGCATACTGCTACTTTGCTTGCCGGCCCTTCTGCGTCGTTCTCTCTAATTAAGCATTCTATCGTTTTAATTGTATTCCACCCCTGGTAATAATGTACCTTCCACCATTATTACACGTTGGAACTTCATATCGAAATGCACGCATATGAGAAAGCTCGCAGAAATATTACATTAAAATGTCTCATTTAGGGAAAATTCTGCAATTAATTTCTTGCGTATTAGACTTTCTGTTTGCCGTATCGATTCGTCGCGGCCCGGTTTTCAGTTGACGTTAAAACCTTTTCTATTAAACTTCTGTCAGTGGGCTAATGATAAGTTAAGTCGTTTTCGCTTATCGATTTGCCCGATCACGTAACGTTTTGCTATTGATCTCAATAGCAACAATGTACGCGAAAACAGATTAATTATGCAGTCAGACAAACAAAGCTCGTCCTAATTACTCGTTTTTTATGGCCTTTTCCAATGTTAAATCAGATTTTCTCATTTTCCTAGTTCTTCTGTCAAGTGATCTCATTATTAACAAACTATCGATTATACAACTATTATTCGAGAACTACCGCTATTAAATTTGTCTTTCTTTTACTTTTAATTTCTTCGCGCGGAAAATATATCCGCGTAAAAAATGTATTGATTTAAGTAAAAGATGAAAAGTGACAACGTGTCTTCCACGTTAATGGCACTGTAAAGTACTTGTAATTATACGTTTTTGCTATGGTGCGTTGAAAATAAATCGATGTATCTTACAGGAAAATTAGTCCTCAATGGTGTTCAACACGTTTGCGAGATTATAAATCACGAATCAGTAAGACGATAATCCTTGGTGCTCCACTACTCGCTGAATTTATGGCTCACCAGCTGTTATAATACTCAAGTTTGTAAATTTTAATTACTAATTTAGATTCTTTCTCGCAAAAGGTAAAGCTACAATTATACACATATTTCAGCTGCAATTATTAAAATCTTTTAAATTGCAGTTAATTAACGTCATAATCCATCACACGGATTTCATTTTAAGGATAACGCAAGGAACGAAATATTAAAAATCGAGCTTTTAATTAACTCTTAGCGCAAAAGGATTGTCACTTTTGTTTTCGAAATAATGAACCAACGGCGCATTTAAATGTATCAGTACTATTCGTTGTCTGTAACGTCGACCTAGATATTTTCTTCAACTCCGAGTTAATAAGAAGTAAATAGCTGATTATATCGTTTATTAATATTTCATCGCTGTTTGTTTGGCATTTATGCCGTAAGAAATCTCATACTCAAATGTGCAAATAATTGTTATATATATATATATATGTATTATATGTATATATTCATACACAATTACAGGCGCATGTAAGTGTGTACAAACACGTATTAGTTAGGAGTTCAGTACCTGCCGGCTGTTGCAAGCAATTAAGTCTCGAGGCATATGTACTAATTTCTCTGTTAATTGTTAATTATTGTTATACACTTTATCCAAAAGTATGTCAGATTACATTTAGTTTTAATTAAACAATTGATAATCTCGAGTCTTTTTTTTTTCGTAACGTAATTTCACGTGGCATTCAAATATCAATATATCTGCCGGATCTTAATTAACGAGAAGCTATATAATAAAATTATTATTCCTAACAATACGAAACATAAAGAACCTCCATGGATTTTATCTCTAATCAAGATTACTCGCATAGTTAACATTTAAATCCGACGAAATATTGCTATATACTTTTGTTTAGCTAATACGCAATCTAAATATAATCTGGAGTCCTTATCTTTACGATACTTTAATTACATTTACTATTCAGTGCTAGACTTTTACTCGTGTTGCGTTCATAAAGGCCGTGCGCGTTCGAGTTAAGAAACTCCAGGGCTAAGTATTAATTGTGAAAAAGTAATTAATTTTTGGGTAAACAGTTGTTTAAATGGTATAATGTCCTTAAGTGAACAAAGCGGAAAACTCTAAACATCGTTGCCATAGGAAACGAGAGCAGCAAGCGACATAAACGTTCTGGTTATAACATCTCCATATGGATGTTTGCTCGGGGAAAGTCTAAAGTTCAATCTAGGAACCAACACAACTGAAGCAATTATCCACAAGTTACACACGTGACATTCGATTGAAGTTGGTCTCGTTGTATGAAATGTGTTCGCCGGGGTGAAATGATATAACTAAAGCGTTAAGAGTGTACAGATAGTTATGCAAGGCGAGTCGGGGCAAGGTAACAAGAGGCGACGGAAGGAGCAGGGAGTAGTATCGATGTAAGCAAACCCTTCTCGCGAAAGCGACAGGTTACGATAACAAGATGATAACGCTGAACACTATACCGGTAATTACTGGAATGATAATAATGAGGAGGAGGAGGAGGAGGACGAGGAGGAGGACGATCGGGCGCGATAGTAATAATTAACGATCGCAATCGTACGAAAATGAGGACAGGGCGAGTGCGACAACGACTACGATAACGAGCGGTTCAGCGATCTTATTAGTGATAAGCTACGATAACGAGGACGCTCCGTCGATAGAGCCGATAAGGATTGCGATCGCGCACCAGCCGAAGAGATTTATCGGTTAGATGGCACGAGTTACACCATTTACCAACTGGATGTTATTTACTCGAAATCACGAGCGCCGGCTCGACAACTGCCGCTGATTAACTCATTAACTCGAGGCTCCTTCATTGCTGCGTACTAATAAATTCATAAATCACCTTCGTTCCAATCGAATTCCCTAGACGGCAAATAATTTCACTGTCGATCGGAATCATTATCCCGGTCGCTGTTGACACGCGGTGAGAAGGATCCTTTCAGAATCGACGTGCCCGAAGGCACCGGATTCGATCCCGAAGTTACCGGGTTCCTCGTAGAACGGTTCCACGAAAGGATTCCGCAGAAGTGGTATACCTTTTCATTTGGAAGAGGAGAGAACGAGAGTACCGGGTCGCGCATACCTCTAATGGTGGATCCTCGGCTACAAATAGGGAGGCTTCACGTCAATAATTACTATAATCACTTTGAGCAATAATTAGATTATTCCCAGTTCCTCTCTCGCGTCCCGTCCTTCGCCACGAGAACCTCGGCCGCGGTCGAACGGTTATTATCTCGCCAAACTTATCATTATCCGTGAGGGCGCGCGCCGATTTCTTGCATTTTTTATTCCCCGCAGGAGATGCCCCCTTTTCCAGGATCCCTCGTCTTTCTCTCGTTATTTGGTTCTTCCTTGTGAAACTTGCGTGCCTTTCCTACCGGGCCGTTCTCGTTCTCGTTCCCGGAGCCTTTATTACGGAAAGCAAATCTTCCGCGGAGGGTGAGGCTCACGGAGAAGGGGCGTTATTACAAGATACAAATGCTTTATTTTATTGTTTGCCGGCCAGTTCTGCCGGAATGCTCAAACCATTCTCCGTGGAATATTATTGCACGAGAGCAAGACAAGCGAGCCGAAGCGACGGAGACGGAAAAAGGAGAAAGATCGAAGGAGGGACCGACTCTTGACCGTGGCCATTGCTTCGAAGTACATACCAAGCATTTTGTTGCAGGTACTATTTTATGCCGCGCCATCCACCAAACCCCCTATCCCTATCCCTATCTCTATCCCTATCCCTATACCGCCGAGGGAAGATAAAGAGACGCCAATCTTCTTTTTCTAGCGCTCTTACTTCGGCTAATAGTTGCATTTACATTTTCGTTGCGCTCACTTCTTCGACCGGTATATTTTATGGTCCCGCGCAATATTCTCTTTCCCAGCGTGCCACAGCGTAGTTGCGCAACGCCGAGAGATCAAGCCTACGAGAAAGGAAGTCTTCTTCGACGCTCAGAAATATGAATTTCGGAGCGTAATTCATCCCGGTTGACGTTAGACGATTGGCACACCCAGGCATTGACAAACCGCTTGAATTATCTACGGAATATTGATCGCGAGATGAAAAGACATTTTTCCGACTCAATCGGACGCAATCATCTACGGGCACCTGCAACGCGAGAAAAGTTCACAAACGTGATTTCACGAACCGCGTCGCGCTTGGCCGTGATCGTCTGCTACAGATACAGACGACGAGAGCAGCGGTTGCTCGAGCGCGCCACCAACACACGGACCCGGACGTTCTCCTTCTGACGTATCTTCCGTTCCGTACACTTGCATTTGTCTCTATAGACACTGCATAATTACACATTAGTACGTAAATGAGGATATAACGCCCGCGTACATCGAAACACACTCCGGACCTTAATAAGAATTTAATTAAACGCAGGGAAGTGAGTCGAAACGGCATTCGAGTGCTTAACGCGAGGAAATGTTTTCAAGCTCCGAGCCTTGAAAGGTGTGACAACGGTCGGCGAATTGATATCGACCAGAATTTCAGGAACCAATTCATTTCTGTACTCTTCGTTTCTTCTCTTAAACTGATTTTACTGGGAAAATATCTTATCTTTTGAAAATTTTCCGCTCGACGCGACTTAAAGAAAGTTAGTTGTTCATGAATTTCTAGGTCAAGTAGTTCAAACCGTTTCGTTTTATGTCCCGGAGTGTCTATGCAACAATGTTGCATTGAGTCACTCGGAGATGAAGCTGCAGATAGTACGGTGGTCTGTCTTTTTGTCGGATTAAAATTACTATGACATTCTTCGTGCATGAGAATAGATGCACACGTGGATAGTACTGTACACCACTTGACTCACGCAGTTCGACCTCTCACGGCCCTCATAAATATCCCAACCTGGCAGCTTGTTATTCCACGCCATGCGAACTTCAAACCGACCACAACACTCAACATCCCTCGCCTGCTCATTGCAGGATTGCCACGAGCTGTCGAAAAGCTCTTGCAAAACGTCATCTTCGACTTACTTCTAACTACTTTTGGACGCCGACAAAGGACCTTAATTGTGTTACTTAAGAAACTGCCAAGGGAGGAGGGAAAAATTGGAAAGCGATAATGAACGGTGTCATTAACCGTGGGTGTTAGAAACCGTTTTCATGTAGATTACTTTGTGTGGCACAAACAAAGTGCTTCGTACAAATTCAGGCGATGATTTTTTTTTTTAAACACTTTTGCAACCTATAAAAAGTTTACATTGTAACAATCGCGACTGTTAAACATCCGACAATGAACACTCTAGATATCGAAGTTTCGGAAGTTTGCAGGAGCATCGAAATTTCCAAGTTAGTGTCGTGTATGTTCGTTAATTTCGTCGTTCGTGTCCGCAGTGCGGAACGGACCAAGAATTTCGAGCGGCGCGTCTATCGGTCAAGGTAAATGCGACGCACATTAGACACAGAACAGAAGGGGCTGAGTGCGGTTAGAGGCGGCTCTAATTGGTCGAAATTAGCAAGTTTAGTCATTACCAGAGTTTCCTTCGTTGTGGTAGCGATATAGAATCCACTTGTCTCCACTTTCAAGAGATGGCTGTTCATTGAACGAAGAGTTCTGAACACACCATGTTACCTTGCTGCTAACACTGCATTTGGCTCATAATGCGACCACGCTGCTCGCTATACGAAATAACTAAGAGCTGCATTCAAACCGCAAAACCATTCAACCAAAAATCTCGTGCTTGTCATTTCGCGCAAAAAGAAAGAAAAAAAAAAAAAATGCCTACTCGAAAATCCCTCATCCAACTCAAGTGTTAACTCTTTAACCATCCTCGAAAAACATTTCCCTTTCCGTCTTTACCATAGTAAACGAGATAAAATTACCTTCTCGTCGTTCAACAAAAGAATCGTTAACGGCTCAATCAAATAAATGGCCCAAAATTATTTTCATGGTTTGTCACGTCCGAAAAGAGCAAGAGAGCTAAATATTTTTCATCGAAGACGCAACCGCTTGGACATCCGGTTATTTCATTAGTGAACAATTCTTTTTTTAAGTTGGCTAAGGAAAACAGGGCGAGAAATCCAATGACGATTGTAATTCCTACCCCGCGGTGCAACGTATGCTTTAAAATAATCATACAGCATTGCGTCTCTCCCCCTTTGGGTAAACCAGGGGCCACTTTTGGTGAATGCATTAATTCCGTTAGCTTTCCCGCGTGCTCCCCATTTCCTCCCCCATTGTAAATGCGCACCCCACGAGGCAACAATGCGAATCCTGAGTGTGCGCGACTCGGCACACACGTATCCACGAAGGTCACGCGTCTCTTTTATCGACGCGCTTTCAGTACTACGGACGACATTGGGCACACACACACATTCACGCACACGAACGCGGTAAATGCATCAGCTGCTCAACGAGGACCCTTAATTATTCCATTTAACAGTCCGCGTATTCATTGTCATGTTCTTTCATACTTCACTCAAATTACTTCCTTCAGGAGTCTTTATTATTATCATTATCATTGTTATTGCAACGAGGACCTATAAAGCAGGACATAAAATTATAATTCAATCGTCAAGGACATTGGATAATCTTACACTTGGCGCTTTGGTACACACAATGTGGCGAGTTTTCGGATCAAAAATTGCCGAAATTAATCATCATAATTCCGGCTTTATATTACTGCCTCGTAAATTCGTAAATGAATTGAAACGTTATCAAAGGAACAATGCTCAAATTGGCACCATTAGGCCACGTTTGATGTAACGATAAATTTTAGTTGAGAGTCGAAACCTATCATTTTATGATTGCTTCACTTATGTTTATGACTATGGTAACTACAAGTGGAACTTAAATCCTGCGGCTGAAACAACGTACGGTAATTTTGTTGCCTTAAAATTTTGTAATTCGTAATTAATAATAATTTCGAGGATTTATGGAAACGCCGCGGTCATGAATTATTCACCGGTCGAAGGTGGGTATTGAAAACAGAGAATCACAAAATTCCGTGCACTTGGATGTTTCATAATGGAGGTCATGCCAAAGTTACGATGTAGTGATTGCAGGCTATTCGGTGGCGTGGAATTAAAAAATTATCCATCCGTAACCAGTGGACGTAAGACAGAGCATCGCCGTGCTCGTTAAGTCAAAATTGGAAACACTAATTTTAGCTCCTATAGGGTGGTTTTACAGCACTATTTCGAGTAGCACTGCGGAATCTTCTTGCAATTTTCTTTCCGCGATCTTCCGATGCGCTCTCTTGAGATCGCACGGCCACATGATTGGTCGTAAACGCCAAAAGTATGCACTGATTGGCCAAACGGTTAGCTTTATGGGAGACTTTCGCTATGCCGAGCCAACCTTTTATGGTTCATTTTTGCAATTTTGTAATTGCTCCGTGCCTTTCGAAACCCGGACTTTTTCGCTACTGCTTTTTTAATACAACTTTCATGCTGTGGGCCAACAATATCGCTCTCTCTCTTTTTTTTCTTTCTTTCTTTTTTTTTTTTTTTTTTTTTTTTTTTTTTCCTA
>JABFQA010001334.1:0-14140 GCA_022817065.1 Probaryconus sp. ZL-2020 | reverse complement strand
AAGCATGGTTTAAATTTGTGATGGGTACATTGGAGTTGTAAGTAACAATGTTCAACATAATAGATTACTTATAAAAGAAGAGAAAGTATCGTGATTTGCATAGGATATCATCAGTACTGTTATAGATGTGAGGATAACGAAATCATTTTACAAAAGGATTAGACAATAGCAAAGTAAAGAAGAAGAATTTCTTTTTTAAATCCAAAGATAAATTGTATTTTGAATAATTGTTCTTTCTTTTTCACTTTCATCAAATATAATGCATTTTTGCATTCCGTATTCGAGAGAAATTATTGCATGGTTTGAATAGGGGTCAGATAAGGTTGCTTGATTGTACATATCCGGGCCTCAATTATTTAGCTTTCCCTGCAGAAAATGTGTTGTTTTTAAAAGAAGCAATTTAGTCGTTTTAAATGATCGGAAACTAATGTGTTTCTAATTTGTAACAATTATCTTCCTAGTAGAAATTTAATTATTGTCTGAAGTGACATAAAGTTGGCCGAAGGAAGGCCGCGTATAGCTTAGATTAATATTTAAATTCTACCGATATTATTTTGCAACTATGAATATTTTATTAACCGTGTTACTTTATGAACAAGATAGTTTATAAACTATTGCAATTCAGGATCTGCTAGGACGACTCTTAATAATTCCAGCGTGAGTTATTTCGTTATTTGTCTCAGCAGGATTACCTCTAAGGCGGAATTTTTTGCAAATTCTAGTAATTTAGATAAGTTATGAATCATGTTCATTTCTGGCGTGGTTGAAGATATGTTTGTAATATTTCATAAGTGTTCTACAGGAAACCAGATTAGAACTACATTTGTAACGGGTTGAATCATAGGCGGATTTAGAAATTGCTTCAAAAAAGACAGAAACCTGCCTTGTATTTCTCAAAACAATATACGAATATCCGGTTCTGTAACGGGTTATAGTAATGAAGAATATTATTGTAACGACTGGATTTCACTCCTTTTTGAAAGGAGATTAATTACAACACTTCAATAAATTAAAACATTGCAGAGTTGCATGGAGAATTTATCCTTGAACTCATTTTTGCAAAAATCCTCATGCACAAATTTCAGCTTATTTATTTCAATCGTAATTGTAATTTATCCACAAATTAATTTCTACCTTCTTTAATACTTCCTCTTTAAAATGATTCTCCAGGAAATAAAATAAAAAAAAATCCGAAAATTTCCTAGATGAATTTTTCATTCTGAATTTGATTACAATTGTAATTATAAACCAATTTCAAAAACGACAGACATTCAAAGCATTTGCAATAAACCAAGCGAGCTATACATTGAAATAAAAGTAAGAATTCCATCAACTCAAAAGAATTCCCTATAACACAGATGCATAAATAACTGAAGCAAATTCCTTATCAGAGAACGAACGACACGAGAGCTGATCTAATAAACCTCTCACCGTTCAATGCATTAATACATTCCCGCAAACTTAAATCATTTTCCAAGACCTTTTTTTTCACCTCCAACAACCAAGATACAGCAAACAACGAACAGTACAATGTTACATCATCGTTATCAATCCAGTATCGTATTGTTCCCTCTCGTGTTCACAGTGAAAAATCGTTATCCCTCCATCAGCAGATCGATAAAATTCTTCTTATCATCCTCGAGTCCTTTTCCTTCCCAAAGCTTTTATTTCCCAAAGAATAAAGATCTCGCGAAGGTCGATGAAAAATATCTACCGGTGCCATTTCAAAGGCACCGTTTGACTCCATAAGAAAATTGACACTGGTCAGCGTATGCCCACTTCCGTGGGCATAAGTGCGATGGTGTTCTGGGCCCACCTACGCCTTCTTCTTCTTCTGTTGCCTCCTCGCGGGCTTTCCGTCCTTCTCTCGGTGGACGGGCCTTCTTTCTCGTCCCCTCCTGGGCCCCCTCGACTGGGCCCTCGTTCCGATCGAGAGAGCTGCTGCTGCCGTTCCTTCGCCACAAGCTGCTCCCTTCTCGCGATCGCTCGTTCTCCGGTTTAGTTCCCCTACCAACAGCCGTCCAGTTATGTTACTGTGGCGAACATTGTCCGTTGCTCGCTAAGAGAGACGCGCTTTTTCCAACAAAGTCCTGGTGTCACACTCAAAAACGACCGTCTCGCAAAATTCCCCCCCAAATAAAAAAAATAATGGCCAATTGGCTCGCGTGTCACGAGTTTCTCGCGCGGATTCTGTGGATTTTGGTGAAGTTCTAGTGGAATCCATTTTGGGATCACGCGAATTATAAGTGTCCTTAGGATTTTTGAGCGCAGAGAATAACCCTTTTCAAGGCCCTACTTTTGAATGGTGAGTGATTTTAATGTTTAAGGATTATTTCAAGGATGGTTGTTGGTTTGTTGTGTCGGTGGAAGGTGAGGATGAGTTTGATTGCGATGGGGTTTTGAGTATGGGCAGATGGCATTGGGACAATGGTCCTGTTCGCTTTTTAAAAGTTGTGTTGAAGCCCATGACTTGTGGTAAGGTGACTTCTGACAGGTGGAATGTGGGGTCCGGTAGAACCTAGAACGTAGCGCGCGCTCCTACCGTGGAATGCGCGTGTCTGGATACAGCTCGGTACAACGAACGTGCCACGATTGAGAAAGTTCGCTCTTTACGTTATTTGCTGAGACACGCTCATTCAGAAATTTCATTCAAAATCGCTCTTCTTTAACTTTTGGGATCGCTTTGTTGTTGCTGTTCTTGTCCATGAATTTGGGCTGCCTGTTCAAGGATTTTGAGCACTGTCTGCCTCGGTGAATCATGGACAAGCCTTTTTAAATGTCGGCCCTGACTCGACTTGTTGTTGCTTCCTTTGATATTGGAAATATTTGATTTTAGATATGATAATCATCCGGGGGATTTAACTGGCGAAGGAAATGAACGTGGTGTGGTTTCGTTTATTTTTTCCATCGAAAAGAATTTCGTTTGCAGGGCTCGTCTTTGGATGACAAGAGAAATTTTTTTTTTTTTTTTTAATTTATTATGGACTGGATTTGAATTTATAATTCTCCTTGGGTATTAGTTGTTCGGCTTTTATTTTGTTCTACGGTTTGTGGTATTTTATATACACGGTGTTCAAGAATTGTCCATGATTCCACGAGGGGAATGACAAAAAGGGGCACTGAAATAGCTGGAAAACGTTATGCAATTGGCATTGTACGAGATATTGACCTTCTTCTTTCATCGAAAACTTCAATTATGAAATTTTCACAAAGAAAAACTCATTAACAGAAGGAAGTATTAGAATAAATTCTTCACATATTTGTCATTTAAGTCATGAAATTAATAATTAAACATGTACGAAGGATTTAAATAACTTCCTTGGTATATTTTTTTTTTTTTTTGAATACATCAATCGATTTGGAAATATATATATATATTATATATTTAGTATTTGTAATACAGAAAACAGGAATGTAGAACTAGAGTCTTTGTTTGAAATGTTATTCCTGCATTGAGAAAAAAGTACTCCAAAGCGGATATTAAACCGTTTAGTAAGAGTGTACCTATCCGTTACAATACGGTTTTCTTTATAACCTTTGGGAGTTAAACATTTCTCTCATACCATAGAGAATTGTAAAATTCTTTCAATATTACATTAACAATTTAATTATAATATAATGTGCAATTTATACGATGATATTAAGTTAAACTAATTATAAAATTTCGAAAGTTGGTTTCTAAAGTTTAGTTAATAAGGTGTTTAAACAATAGTTTGTTTTTTTTTCAGACGTATTAGATTTACAAGATATTCCAGTGATAACGCTTTTTAAAGTAGATAATGATTTTTAAACATAATACAGTATGTCCTATTATCCCATTAACTTGTTTGACACGTTATTTATTGGTATAGATAATTATGTCAAGTGATCTTGGACTTACCTAATGCGTAGACTTTCAAAAATTAAAAGTAAAAGTTTTAACTGTTGATATGTACAGAGAAAAATCTACTCCAGTCTACATTAACTTGAAGGAATTTCATGAAAATGGACAATTAATTAAGTAAAAATAAAAATATTGAGCAGTTTTTCTCAAGCTTTTTCTTTTACTAATATTTCGTGAATGTAATTAAATGATTATATTTAATTAGAATTACATGTGATTTGATTTTGAAATTTATTTATGTCTTTATGAACATCATAAAGAATTTCTTACCCAATATAATTTATTATTCAAATTTACTTTCTAAGTTTTAATTTATGTGTGCATTGTTTCATCAATATTGATGAAATGCAATAAATAGCAAATTTTCTCATCAGCGAATAAGTCGATTAATTTATTGGAAAATGTTTGTTTACGAGTATGCAGAGATTAAATTTTCCTATGATTTCCTGATTTAGCTCATTAACAGTTGTCAATATTTTCTGATTTACGAGTAAATTACGATTGTGCATTGGTTACCGACATAAAAAATGGTACACGTGAACCTAAAAAACTCGCAGTCAGTATTGTCATATCCGTTACGAAAATAGATTTCAATACAGTGTCAAAGAACAAATATTGTATTTAATAGGAAATTAAAATCCGAAGGTAATGAAATGACACTTTTATGTCCATCGTTACACAACGGTCCAATTATTCTACAATGAAAAAACATGGCTTATTTGTAACAAACAAATTTCTGTTTTGCACAAATACGCTTAACAAACATTAATATATTCAGGATGATTAGTTGACATAAAACAATCATCAGAACCTTTATATCCAATAAAACATTTTCCAATGAATATTATATGAAATTCTTTGTGGATTAAATAACATTTTCAGAGTCTATTTACGTCACTTTAAATATCATTTTTATTTATAACAAGTCTATTAACGCTCAATTAATATTTATATTTTTGTTTAGCAAATAGCAATAGAAAGTTATTTATTGAATTCATGAAAATCTCAAATATATTTCATAACGAAACATTCATAACTCACAGTCCTGTGTATAATAAATAATGCACTTAATATAATCCGCGATTAAATTTAATGAAATTGAACATTCAATTTTCTCATAAAACTTTTATTCTAAAACATTCATCTTTCAATACGTGAGATAGTAATATCGAGATCCTATCATTTTCATCGTTAGATATCGTTTATTATAAGTCACATTGTTTCGATCCTTTTTACTCTGAAACACAATGTTAAGTATGCGCTAACGCGTACTGTTACATTTACGAACGTGAATAAAATTCTTCATTCAGAGTACCAAATATGGAAAGATATGTAAATACGCATTGAATAATTAATTATAATTTATTGGCCGCCCAAATGAAAACGACGACTGAAAATCAAGATTAATAGAAATTATAATTAATCAAAATAATTATACGTGAGATTAATAATTGACAAATTTTGTTTTTATTTTTTTTGTAACGTTACATAAAAAATATATTAAAGCTTTTGATGGAACTGTAATCGTTCATGACCGGTTTCATTCGTTATTTAATCCTAACTATAAATTATAATAATCGCAATAGAAAAAAGAAAAAAGAAAAAAAAAAGAAAGAACGAATCCTTTTGCATTTATCTTTTTGTCATCGGTTCTTTCATGCGCCTCATACAGTGACTCATACGCGTCATCGTAATCCAATGTTTCTTAATTATTTTCCTGGTCACATTATAAAATCATCATCTGTTTGAATAGTAGACTCATGCATTTTATATATAATTACGCGCACACAGTCATACTCTCATTGTACTATTATCTTATTATACGAACATTAAAATACTCATGACGTATTTCAGAAGCGTTTATTTTTATATATACAAAGCAGCACAAAAGTTTTCATTCGTTATTATTAAATATGCTTTTTCTTTT
Organism: Probaryconus sp. ZL-2020; assembly: GCA_022817065.1. NCBI lineage: Eukaryota > Metazoa > Arthropoda > Insecta > Hymenoptera > Scelionidae > Probaryconus > Probaryconus sp. ZL-2020. The sequence continues at coordinate 8,330 of JABFQA010001334.1, read as the reverse complement.
CATATAACTTCAATCATTAGCGGTGACTAAGATTAAACACAATTTTTGTCTTCACTTCTCTCTTCTCTTATTGAAATAATTTTATAAATGAATGAAATTATCACCAATTGCAGTGTCGTGTAATTTGTTTATTAGAATCGACAGGAAAAGTGATTTTTTGTTACGAAGATAATTATATCGATTGATAAAAACAAAATTATAACTATAACTCTTTGTAATAATAAGCACTCTTTCGTATTCCACAATTATTGTATTACCGTTTTTGGTAATATTCCATTAGCGTTTATTCAGGTGTGTTGAATTAACATTTTCATTATTATAATTGCACGTTAAATTTATTTTTGGCGATGGAATTTTATGTTTAGAATTATAATGACGAATAACACGTTTTGAGTCGAACGTAAGGTTTGCTGAAAAATATTTCTGGCGCGTTAAAAATAATTTTTTTCATTATTTCTATCGTCAAGAAAAATTGCAGAATTGTATCATTTAATTAGCGTCAATTTAGTATCAGTGACAATGTCGATGTGTGTGCTTACTTTAAAAATAGTTACAAAGATTCGTGTTATCTTATCGTTTCTAATAGTAGACTGAATCAATTCTGAATGAGAAACACTTTGAAAGTAAATATGTAATAGACGTCTGAGTAAATAGAGAGAGAGAGAGCGCAAATGATAGGTGCAAATAATTAATTGCATTTATTAAAGATTACATTTTTTCAGTGGATAAATTTCATTCTCTTTGTAATAGTTCTATTTAAAGAAATCAATTCACACGTACGCACATTGCAAAAAACATCACTGTTTCTTATTGTTGCTTAAGAATCATTCTTATGAAAAATCATTGAAAATAGAAATTGCAAATTGGAATTTTTTTCTTGTTGCAACAAAAATTATAATTTTTCTTCTACAATACCAATTCATCAATATTCCCAAAAAGTACTAAACAAACAAATACATCTTGCGCAATTAAATTTGCATAAAATCCGCAGGCCTCGCAAAAAGTCATTATATAATGATCATTTATGTGCATTTGTCAAGAGCCATGCGTTTGTTCTTATTCATTTTCTTTTTATTTGAAAATGAACGCAAAAAAATAGTTACTTTGTATGAGATCCGAATGAGTCAATGATATGCATTTCTTATTGCAAACGACGCTTGTAAAAAGCTCGCAAAGCGAATTCACGGGGAGAAAAAATAGCATCTCGTGAAGGCAAAGACATCTCCTGATGATTGATATATCTTCTCGAAGTGTTCTCAAGCTGCGACGTAAACACCTCGGGCGGTTTTTGTTGCCTTAATTTATTATTTAAATGCCTTTTTCAAATTTATTGAAATAACTTTCTTGCGTGTCGCGCTCGTCGCAAAATCAACGTTTATTAAATATAATGACTCTCGACACTTAGCGGACGTTATTTATCGTTAAATTACTTTCACTTCTAATGCCGCTAATATCGAATTGATGGCTGAATTGTCTGATTATTTTAAGGGTATGTTTTTCTTCTAAATCATACAGGAATGTTTAAATGTTTAGTTAAGCGAAATAAGATATTCCGCAAAAGAGCTAATGAGCGATGGAATTTGCTGTTCGGCGTAAAAATTGTCCAGCTTGGATTTCGAGGAACGTATAATGCGATTTCCACGGCGTTCCTGCGCGCTTTAACTAGGAACCTGTTGCGTTTTAGAAAGTAAAATGGCTGGTTATCTTTCTGTGTGTCAAAGCGTCGTTGCTTGGATAAAAAAAAAAATAAATGGAAATGTGCCATTGATAACTCTGATGGTAACGGTTCATTAATCACTCTTCATGGGAACATAAGGGCGAGTCGTGCGTTTAGCAATCCCAACACAATGATCTTGGGTGAAAACAGATTCCCATTGAATGAATGGAAACTGTCTGTAAATGGCATGAAAGTGGCGTGGAAAATGCCTCGAAATGTTTGCTGAAATTGGAGTTGTTCAATTGTGACCATTGTTGAACAATGAGTCAATTTTACTGTACAGTCAACTTTCAGACTGTGCCTTTTAACAATTGGTAACATTAGAAATAAAAACAAACCGTAATAAAAATTGGCATTGTTTTAAAAAGGATCCATATTTCGAGGCCCAGATTCTCATTCAGTTGACTCACTGGAACTAAAATTCAGATCATTCAACCGATTTAGAAATTGTGATAGAAACAGAGAGGGATCAAAATAAATGGCCAAGATTGGTCACCTATCTTTACATATGTAAATATCAGAATACATATTCAAGCCTATTCACTGCTTTCGAAAAGGACTAATAGAAACGATAAGTCAACATATTCAATTCAATAATGATAATAAAAAAATAAAACTATTAGATGGGGTTACATTAACGTCCCTCGCTGATCACGAAAATGACGAATCAAGATAATGTGACTAAAGTAAATCTTAAAAGACTTTTTGTGCAACTTATAAAGGTATCTGTTTGAGATGCATTTTATCTCGAATTAAATTATAAAATCGTAAATAGTCCATAAGTGGTGCCTTTGCTGAAATAAAGAAAGAAAGAAAGAAAGAAAGAAAGAAAGAAAGAAAGAAAAGAAAAGAAAAAGAAAGGACGAGACAGTCAAGCTGTTTTACGTAACACAAACATACTTTACGTTCGTGTGTTTTGATACTCGATAAAAATATATTTCACTTGATATCAAACTGCATTCGATGCAGTAATGTAATTTTATCACAGCTCCTGAGGCGCTGACTTAATCTTAGTTTGCAAATCCATTTTGTTTATCATTTCTCTATCGGATACTTTGAATCATAGGCACTTGAGTATTGCATATTCGACAGCTTACTTGTCCTGTTTTCAAATGTAATTCATGATTAATGATAGTTTGAAAATACTAGATAGCCGAGTTCCGTTTTGTGACAAACGTGTGAAAAATTTGTTTCGAAATCGAAAAATGCTTGATGATGGTGTGACTAACGTTATTAAAAATGAATTGATTGAGAGTCTCAAAGGATCTCATTTAGATTATTGATTTGAAGATTTATATTACAATTTATAACTTTTATAATAATATATGGTTTTATAATTAATGAAATTGAAAGTCAAAGATTGAAAGATTTTATGATATATGTTCTAATGATAATGATTCTAATGAAGAATAGTAGAATAGACGTTTAAAAAAAAAAATTATGTCTTTTTACAATAAAAAAATGCAATGAACAAAAGAATTATTAATTGAAATCGAAGATATAAAAGATTTCTTATCTCGATATTAAGTTAAGCAGAATAATACGAAAGTATTTGCATTTTTTTTCTCTTCATATGGCTATTTATAAATGTGACTAATCCATTTTCTTTAATCGTTGATCAAATTATAATTTTTAAGAATTTAGATGTTGTCAAAATATTACTTGACCGTAGATTACTTTTATCGAAATTATCTTCATTCAAATCATTACAATAATTGTGAGAATGAACTGTTAAAACTAAATTTCAAGTATTTCAAAAAATACATAACAATCTTTATCTTTGTTGAATTTATCGTGGGTTGCAAAAATTTGCATGATACAAGAATTCAGAAAATAGTTGTTTAAGGCTACACAATTTATTGTCAAGTTACAAAGTCAACGAACAAATAAATAACCTTTTCTTGATTATCTGTTTTATCTGGTTGCTAATTCTCATCACACCATACATGAACAGTAACGATAAATAATATAGTTTTCACAGCATTGCGTGTTGGATATTTATTTATGACCAACGACGTCTGTAACAATTATATAATTTTTTTGTTATTATTCTCTTTAAAATCGAAATAAGATGTCCTCACGTGTTTAACATTCGTTAAATTGATAACACGAAATAAATTTATTCCTTTTTAAACATCGTTACTAAATTTGTGTCACCATTAAACATTTACACGAGCGTCGTTACGATGTTTATCGTATAAATAGTACAACGTGTCGAAGGAATATGTTTACGACTATCATTGGCAGTTAATGTAATTGTGCATTATAATAGAGCACGCAATATCACGAGCAAACAAAGCTCTTGAAAACAGAGGACGAAAAAAGTAATTTTCACAACACAGTTTCAATTTTTACACTATTAATAGTGTTTTGAGATTTTGATTTATTGGTATATTATGCCAAGAATTGCAAGAGCTTTTTTTCTTGATACTTTGACGAATAAGTTTATCATTTCTGGTTTGAATTTGATGAATCTGAAAAAAGTTGATATTTTCATTAGTAATCATTTATAATCTCTATTGATGTGATTTCATTGCATTATAAATAATTAAGAATTGATAAGACACATGTGTCGTTTTCAATGTTCTGAGTTTGTCGTACCTTTTTGGCAAATTTTGCAATTGTTGACTTTTACGATTGTGCAGAACCGGATCCTCACGAAAACAGGTTCTCAAGCAGTTCTTTTCAAACGGTCCAGTTGACAAACAGTCTTACACTAGTCTGGAACATTACTTATTGATTTAAATTTTTTCTAAAACCAAAAAATTTCGAAGATAGACTCGGATGATTTATAACAAATGCAGAGGAGATTTCTCTAATTAAGAAATAATGTAAAATTACCAAATTGAAAGCAAAACATCTGGAGCCCTGCTGATACCAAAATGAATGCAACGTAGTTAATAGTTTAAAATTATTAATAGCTACATTTTATACCACGTGAAATTTCTTTTAAATTGATATACGACATAAATTACCTCATTTTCCCTATCACTTTCTTTCTTTAAAGATATTGTAGTACCATTATCCTAAATCGTTAGGAAACAAATGACAATTAATTTTATAGTCAAATGATTATCTTCTGTATGTTAAGATTTAGAAAGTAATCCTTTTCCAGAAAGATTATTTTGAAAGGAGAAAACTTAGTAAATCACACGATAACGAATAATTTTTATAACAGTGTTAAAGTACACACGTGTTTGCATATATATAACACTTGGGCATAGAAGAAAAAATTCTGTGCAATTTTTTATTCCTGCAAAAAATAATAAGCAAAGAAACATAAATTAGAGAAAAACATCGTGTGTAATTATAGCCTTATGATTTTTCTCACAGTACTTTGAATGGTCATAGATTTCCTCCTTACATAATCCAAAGTTTCAAATGAAACGTATTGATTCTTGTACAGCTTTCCTGCAGGTTCAATGAAGTTTGCACATAAATCAGATTTTCGTCAGGTTTCTTTAGGGCGAGTTCATTGTGGGACTTCACATTTCATACGTGCTATGTTAAAATATTTCGTATGCGCTGTTTATTCAATCCAAACCATTCTTTAGATCTTGATTAACTTTTTTATACTTATTAACTTATTGTATACTAATCCTATGTAAAAATAATAACGCCACAGAAAGATTAGAAATATCAAAAGGATTGTGCAATTGCAAAGTAATGACAAAAAAAATCTTCGTTACTCTATAAAAATAGTGTATTTCCAAGTTTGATTTTCTCAGAGTATTATTAAACCCTAAAAAAAAAAGAAGGATGGAAGTTTTCCTTTTTTCTGAAAAAAGTGTTTACGTAGAATCTAAAATACTACTCGTGATATTATTAATTTTAAATATAGACGAAATCGTAGGAAAAACGTTGTTCGGGTTCAACAGGTTTGATTCATAGATCAAAAATAATGCAACATAAACAATGTAATGAGTAATTAAAATTGTATTTGAAAATACAATCCCAAGTATTGCGTAGCAGTAATTCTTGAATAGTTTAAAGTTTAGTGTCACAGGTCATTGAGGTGTTGATGTAAGGACTTTTTTCTATTCTTATCTTTCTCGCTCACATAATAATAAAACTCTCAAGAAATGCGTATTCAATTCTCAAATGACCCGCGTTGTTCCTCCTGATTGGTATTACTGTCATTAATTTATGTTTATAAACATAACTGCTTATATCTTACGCAATTATATGCGCGATGTTTTATTGAAGACAATAGATAAAGTTTCTTCTAATGAAAAACGATTAAATCATTACTTCGTTTACTTTAGCAGATGCTGTTAATTTTTTTCTTGACTCATTTCGGTTCACAAAGGACTCATTTTCATTATCTCAAAATGACTTTATGAAAGTGAAAGGATATCTTTGCAAATAAGAGATATTGTTTATTTATTAAATGAATCGTTTCAATGTCAGCAGGATTCAATGGTTGACATTGAAAGGATTTCAATTGACCTTTCTTTGAATGAGCTTCAATGAAGAGAGCAATTTATTAATGTGCACGAAGTTGATCATCAGTTTTGATTGTATGAATTAATGATAATTATTTCCCAATTTTTTAAAGTAATATTGACCAATGATATTTCCAAACTATTTTTTGATATTTTGAAAATCCTTGCCGCGAAGAAAAATTATTTAAGGGTTTGAAAAGATTGAAAATAAAAGTGAAAAAAAAGTTTTAATTGCGTTTCTCGGACTCCTCCTTGTAATCGCATTTATAACGCGGTGATTCTATTAAAAGCGTCTTTAATTACTGCCCAATCGTATGAGTAATAACAAAAAAATTAATGGTAACAAAGTGGTTGTAATCATTCGTAAAAACCGAATAAGGAGTTATGCCATAATAATAGCAACAGGAATCATTCTTTCTGGTAATTATTTTGAGACTCCTGAGCGATACTTTCTTAATTATACGTGGCAATGAAATACTTTATATTTTGAATATACACTAGTGAACTCCAAGGCTGTTTGGTTTTCGCGAAGAAACAGCGATCAGTCGATGCTTTCTGTACCAGTTGTAGAAATACGTATGCGCGTGTTTTCGAATTGGCACGTACATCTTTGGATCTCCTTAGTCTTCTTCTACTCTAGTTTGAAAAAGAAGGAAAAAAAAAAAAATACCAAAAGAAGGAAGGTCAAGTTGAAGAGCGATTAAATTATCGAAACGAGTTGTGAAGTAATTTTACTCGAAAAAGAAATAGTAAATTGCACTTTACTTGACTTGCGTCATAGTCGACAGAAAAACGCAAAACAGAATGGGAAAGTCACGCGTGTGTTCAAAGCCCCGGCAAAAAGTCCTCAATAATTTTCATGTTAATTCCTACATTGTCCGTTTTTCACACACCGAGAACGCTCGGATACATTTTGTTCTTCGGATCTCTTTTCTGCCTGGCTTGATTTATTTGCTCGAGAGATGTGTCTTCATAAATTCAGACTCCAAAGTAATTTTCCTTTACTCGAATACGACTTAGCTCTTTGCCATTTTCATTTCATCCGTTTTGCGCGAGCGTATTATAATTATACTTTTTATCCTCGGCGTGTGTTCGTTTTGTAAGGTTTTTCGGTCGTACCGTGGAAATTTAAAATCATTATTATTACGAGTACTCTTACTGTGACGTATCATTAATTACTAAATCAAATCTTTCATTATACAAATAATTGCTGTAAAAACTCCTAATGTCAAAAAAAAAAAGACCTACAACTTTTTTCATCGCTTACGGGCACTTCTGATCATTAGGTGCAAAAGTTTGTTAAACATTTTTTCAATACGTTAAATTTTCACGCAAAAAATTGTTTTGCTTATCGTTATCACTTTTCAGAGGATTGCTTTACTTTAAACATTTTCACTTTGAACTAAAAGGACTTTTAATTTTAATTGTAATTTTAACGAAAATGTAATTTTGTCAGATTTAATTCAGAATATATTTTTAAATATATAGTCAATTTATAACATAATAAAGAAAACGTAAAAAAAATACATCATGCAGCACATGCCACATGTCGCACAAACATATTTACATGAGCACACATATTACACCATCTGTGCGATGTAATTCTCGTTTAAAAATGAAAAGCTTTGCTTCAAAAGGAAATTTATTTATTAAAAGAGGATGCTTTAATAATAGACTGTTACAGTATAGCAACCCTGTCATTATTAAATTAAAGATAATTCTATGCATAAATCAAAAACAAAGTTTCTTCATTTTTTACTATCCAAAGATTGTTACTTTAACAATCTAAAATTACTATAACTATTTTATTTGTCTCTGTACATTTCCATCAGAAACTCGTTCCCTTTTTAAATTTCTAGGTCTACATGTTAAACAGATGCAATTTTAATGTTGGTACAATAAAAATTGAGTTCATGTTAATACCAAATAGGCGTTGTGAAAGTGAAAACTTGTACTTTCAAATACATTTGATCTCCTTTTAATTCGTTTAACACCCACGCACTTTTCCCACATTAAAGATTGATATGAGCGTGTCTCTTGGCGCTGTTGAAAAGTACAAATAAATGCGAGAAACTTTACAAATAACAACTCGTAAGTTCAATTGCGCCTCGTTCAATGAGAAATGACAGTTTTCTTTCTTTTTTTTTTTTTTTTTTTTTTTTTTTTTA
>JABFQA010001333.1:0-14141 GCA_022817065.1 Probaryconus sp. ZL-2020 | reverse complement strand
CAAATGCTAGACGACTGGGACTTGTAACGTTATCGAGACACACCTCGTTTGAAAATGATTCTGCAATTATTAAAAAAAAAAAAAAAATAATAATAATAATAATAATGAAGTTTCTCAAAGGAATCATTATGCAACTCAAGTGTGCGTTGTAAATGATGATAACGTTACAAGCCTCAGTTCAGCTTTAGAAATGGATAAGTGACATTAATCGTGAGGATTTTCAATGTGATCTGAATTTTAGGTGAAAAGAGGAAAATAATCATCACTCGTACCCTGGGATCCAACCTCGGATCCACTCGATCGCTAAGTTTCTTTTGGGCAATGATCATAATGTCGTTTGTTTAAAAAAATTTTTTCCCCCTCCAAAGAGCAATCGATACTGTTCACATCATTTGTCCTTATAAAAACTAGACTTGCAATTGTTGAATTTTAGTTACATGATTTTCAGAGAGTCGAGTCTTTTTTTAATTAAATTCCTGATGTTTTCCATTTCTTTTTTTTTTAGGGTATCGATTGCTGTTTGGATTTATGAGGGTTTTTTCTTAATTTCTTTTTTTTTTTTTTGTAAAACAAGACACTAAGTCTGCTTTCGTGTGCCATCGTCACACCATAACACCCTATAAAATATTGGATATGGAATTTTGTCAGATGACCGTCAGAGAAGATCGTGAAGAGTGTTTCTTAGGAGGTACCAAATTTCCTGGCTACTCTCTCAATTTGTGCCAATCCGCGATCTGCCTCTTCGGTGAGTTACAGACCTCGTTCCAATGGTTCAACGAGGACCCTTGACAATTCGGTCCACCGATTTCTAATCTCCCTATGACCTGTTGGCAAATGAATTTTATTTTTTATCGTTCCTTGATTGATGATCGATTGACCGATCGTTTGAAAAAATGATAATACCTCATTCTTTGTAACCCGATCCCAGTCGAGCATAGCAAATTCCAGGCTAACTTTGCTGAGTCCCTCGGTACCATTTGGAATGTCGAAGAAAACAGATTCATTAAATATTGGATTAAGAGTACCTTTTTTAACGTGAGTCTTCCTCTTAGCGATACGTTGTTTATTATACACAAGATATATCTTAACGTATGGGTCCGCTGAACCAGTCAGATCCATCTTTGGTAAATTACGCGCTTTTAATACTACTACCGTCAGTTTACATGTCTCTGGTTGCCAGCACAATGACACCAGCAATTCTCCTCTGCCTTGCATCTGAATCTGCAAAGAAACAAAATTTTTCTTTTCTTTCGGTTCGCAAATTAAATGGACGTTTTCATTAACCAAGCTATTTTCTAATATCTTTGTCTTACATGAACAAAAGTCATTCCAGCTTTTGAGAAAGGAAAAAATGTGTATCTTCAAAACTAAGAAAACTAACATAACTTAAATCTTTGTGTTACATAAAGAAAAGTCATTCCAGCTTCTTTGTTGTCATGGGAAAGGAAGAAAAATGTGTACCTTCAAGCTTCTCGGACAAATGTCTTGACACAAAGTTATCTGCTGATTATTTGCCACTTCCAAATCCGGCACTGTCGATAGGGCACAGACAACTTCACCGATGACATCGTCCCTTGAATATCTGTCGAAACTCATCACTATGAAATGTAGACTGATTTTCTGCAATAAAAAAAATATATTTTGTTTATTTAAAAAAAAGAGTTTTCGAATGTTCTGAGGTAAAGTACCCAGTTTGGATCAGGGGACCAGTTAAGGTCACTTCCATCGGAGAGATAATGCATTTCAACCGATTCCCGTTGGTGCCTCGAGTCTCTAACTTTTATTACAAATAATAAAATATTTACCGCCAGCAATATCTTTTCAATGACCATAATTTAGATAAAAAAAAAAAATAAAATAAAATAAAAAATAAAGAACCAAGCGCCGTATTAAAAGTACATGCCGAGAAATGTTTAAATAACATTTCGGAAATGGTGAAATACATTTTAGTAGACCGTATGATAAACTGGTGACGAAATTTTACCATACCGTATAAGAAAAATTATTACCATCTGGATAATATTAAACCAACCATATGTATTACAATTTGTTTGTAAGTTCTTGTAAAACTTTTGTATGTTTACCATACAGTCTAGTAAAATTCGTTTCATCATTTCAGAATTTTTATGCAAACTTTTCTCGTTGGGTACCTGCAATTGGGTCTGCGATATCCCGAAGAATGTGAAGTCCTCGTCGTAAACCGGGTCCCTGGTGTTTCTCAGGACCCTGGTCTTCGTGTGGTGCTGTTTGTCGGGCAGTAATTGAAGTTTCACGTATGGATCGCTGGTGGAGTTGTGCGAGCCCCTTCTGGGCAGACCCTTGCACTTGACAACGGTGACCACCAGGGCATTCTGTTCGGCGAGGTAGCGCAACTTGAACACCAGCTGGCCCAAGTTGTCGCCCTTGCCGTAGTTCTCGGAACGATGGTGATGGTTTCGGTCGACCTTCTCGTTGTTCTCGATCTCGGCCTTGTCGCGTTCGTTCTCGATGCTCAGGGTGATGTCACCGGATGGCGTCTGGATCGGGGTTCCTGACCCTTGGGGAGTGCAGACCTGAGCGTGGTTGTTGGAGTGCTGGGAACCAGTTGGACTGGGCGACTGGCCTCCGGATCCTGGCGGACTTTTGGCTGGTCCCGTTGGGCTTGGGCTCTTCTTGAGATAGTGACTGGTGCTACCGGGACTTTTGACTGCGGTGGGCTTCCGGCGCGGCGGTCGAAATGCCAGGGACTTATCCGAGTTTAATTTGGTATGTTCCCGTCGTCGTCTGCAGAGCCACCAGGTCACCACGAAGCCGCATATCACGATCACTGCGCCGATGCATAGGCCGACCAGAGCTACCGTTGAAGCTGGAATTTTATTTCATAATCATGTAGTTCAAAGTTTTTTTTTTTTTTTCTTTGTCATTATTCCCAGATCAAAATGGGGCAATTGCTAATCTTCAATATTTCTGTTCATTAAAAAAATTATCTTCATTAAAAATGTTTGGGAACAAGATGGGAACAGGTGCAGATTACTTATGAAGATCCTTTTGTGAAGATCTGTTCTAAGAAATTCATGCATATTGAAAAATTCCCATACTCAACCAGGCTTAAATCCAAACCCAGTTAGGATACCGTTTGTTTGTTCATACGTCATCTCACAAAGAAAGTATGTCACCCTCCAAACCCCCCATAAAAGCCCCCAAATCCATCTCGACTTCAAACCATGAAAAAATTCAAAAAAAATAAAAAGATATCAATTCCCAAAACAAAAGCCAACTGTTTCTCTTCCAGCAGATCTCCGAAAACCATCCCAAAAACCACGAATCCAATTAACCACCGAAACCATTCGAATGTTCATTTTCCGAACCACCCCAAAGCCTTCAGAATCCAAACGCTCGTGGGAAAAGATCATTTGGTCACGTCGGAATTATTACTCAGCTGTTCAATTTTTCACCACTCGCTCTCGCATTACACAACCGGTGATATTACTCACCAGCGTCGACGGGCGTGATGAGGGGTCCGTCGCCAGGACCTTCCATCATCGTGGCCGCTTGCGTGAGGAATTTTGACTCCACGACGGACGTTCAACAAATCAACCGGACGTAACGCAAAAGAAAATATCGTCCAGAAAGAAAAACCCTGCGACAAATTTTTCCAGCGTGCGACTCCTTTGCGTGTGTGCGCTGATACCAGAGACCGTAGCTCGTGAAACGAGTGAAAAACGGATCAATAGACTCGGAGGACCTGCGCACCTCCCACGTGAAAGAGAAAACTTGCTCTCGGCTTTACACCGTGCACACACGAAAAATGTTAGATCGTTACGATTTAGATGAGGTCCCAACTTTTTAGGCACTTCTTTTTTTTTTAAGGTACTTTTTTAGGCTCGTTTTAGGTCATCTTAGGACCTGAGGTCTCCAAAATCAGGTTTCACTGGATTTTTCGCAATTCAGCAATTTATGCGAAAGTAAGTATTGATGGAAAAGTAAGTAGATGATGTTCCAGTTTCGAGCTGGCTCCAGAAAGGTTTTTCAAAGGGCCATGTCATGGCCACAATCAATTTCTTTAAAGAAACTTCAATAATAATAATAATAATAATAGTAAAGCTAAAAGAAAGTTTGCAAAAAAAGAAAGTCGATTGAACTTTAGTATTATTTGAAGTGATTTATTTTTCATTAAAGTTTATTATTCGACCGCTTAATAATTTATAACAAATGAGGTCATTACTTAATGTAAACGTGCATATGTATTGATGCGTGTGAAACAAAATGCAAATTACCAACACTTGCTGTTACTCCGATTCATCATGTGTATATATATTTCTTATATAAAAATATACATAATATAAAAGTATATACCTCAGGGAACTATAAGGTACTATATTCTTTCTTTTGCATATTGAACAACACAGTCCTGAGGAGTGAACAAATATCAAAGAGCTTTGGGAAGTTCAGTCGTGCTGAAAACTGGTTCTGCCCAAAAACTGATTTTAGCCAATAACGAAATTTATATAGACTTTGAATGATTTAAAATGTGTTGATTTGCAAATGTTCTTTTTTCTTCAGTAATTTTTGGAAACAGCAGAGCGGTGAAAGAAATTGATTTTGCAAATTATGAAAATTTGAACAAGAATATGGGAATTAAGGAGTTTAAAATTTACTTCGACAATTCAACGGCTACCTATTATCCGGGACAGACTGTGACTGGCCGAGTTTATATTTCCGCTGACAAGAGCGAAAATGTCCGTAGTAAGTAATAACAATTATGTTCTGTCGAAATTATTCATTCAAGAACAAAAGACATAACTTTCTCTTCGTCGACGTGAATACTTTTGGTACCAAAGTTTTTGGGATTCAATGGGAGAGAGAAAAAAAAGAAGTTTCGATCGACAATTTCAGTTTACCAGATCAATGCAAATCCTAATCCTTTGAAACTTTCAAAAAACAAATTAGTGTTTTTCATTGTTATTTGTCATGAATTTATTGTTCGACAGGTGTGAAATTGCATATTAAAGGCGAAGCAAACACAAAGTGGACTTCAAGTTCTACACACTCGGTTAACAGTTTCAATGTGAATAGTGGACAAACTACACAAGGTTCCCAATACTTTACAGGCCACGAGAAATATTTTGACACGATATATTTCCTTCTTGGATCTGAAGGAGGTAAAAATAAAATAATTTCTATTGTAAAGAGCGGTAATATCCTTTTCTCTCTCTCACAAACGCAATAAAGTACTTTTCCAATCAATGCAGAAAGTCACACTTTTCCAACCAGTGCAGAAAGTAACACTTTTCCAACTAGTGCAGAAAGTGATACTTCTCCAGCCAGTGCAGAAAGTGATACTTTTCCAACCAGTGCAGAAAGTAACACTTTTCGAACTAGTACAGAAAGTGAGACTTTTCCAACTAGTGCAGAAAGTGATACTTTTCCAACCAGTGCAGAAAGTAACACTTTTCCAACTAGTACAGAAAGTGAGACTTTTCCAACTAGTGCAGAAAGTGATACTTTTCCAACCAGTGCAGAAAGTAACACTTTTCGAACTAGTACAGAAAATGAGACTTTCCTAACCAGTGGAGAAAAGTGAGACTTTTCTAACCAGTGCAGAAAGTAACACTTTTTCAACCGGTGGAGAAAAGTGATAATTTCTTACACTTATTTTCTTCATCTTACAGACAGTCAAGTGGAAATTCCATTTGGTGATCAATATTATCAATTTGCCTGTCCACTTCCAACGAACTTGCCAACGAGTTTCGAAGACAACACTTACGGACACGTTCGATACACAGTTAAAGCGGTCTTGGATCGACCTTGGAAATTCGACGACCACAGCGAAGAACAGATTACGATCGTGGATCCGTTTGATCTCAATCTCGACCCCAGATCAAGTGTAAATTTTTTTCCTTTCATGTCAAAAGAAACTGAACCCTCGATGAAAAAAAAAAAAAGTGTGCAATTCTCATTTGCACACAATCAAACTGTTTCACATTTTTTTAATTGAAAAATAAGAGGTGGAATAATGAATGTATTTTAGCAAACTGTACAAGAGGAAAGATCCAAGAAATTCTGCTGCTTCTGTTGTGCAACCAAGCCTTTAAACCTAATTGTCAGTCTGCCATCGAGAGGATTCGTTCCAGAACAGACAATCCCCGTGAGAGTTGCTTATGACAATATGTCAGGGGTTCAGATTAAGAAGATCAAAATTAAATTGGAAAAGGTATTAGTTTTTTTTTTTTTACAATCTTTTAGAAGTTACCATCTTTGTTGGTAAAATGCAGATATTTTTCCTTTCTGGAAAATTACAATCTTTTTAGGGAAAAATTAATATCTTTTCTAATATAAATTCAACAAGCTAGAAAATTTTAACAAAAAAGGATGGTAATTTTAAATATATCCTCACATTACCAACAAAGATAGTAATTTTTATTTGTTTCTTTTTCTCAGTGTATGTTCGTCAAATTAAAGTTGAAAATTATGAAATGATATCTAATAATGAAAAAACGAATTTCCCTCCCTAGGGAGGGAAATGAAATTTTCTTTCTTTCTTTGTATTATATCATTTTTAGGTGATTACGTTTCACGCTCATTCGCCACACGCTGAAAAGAGGACGAAAAATCATGTACTGACTCACGAGGAAAAGTTTCCAGCTGCTGATGATCGCTACGATGATTTCATCACGAAAATAACGATTCCACAAATGACACCATCGAACATGAGACAGTGTAAAATTATAGATATCGATTACTACGTTGTAGTTAAAATGTATACATCGAGATTGTAAGTATCTTTTTTTTTCACAGTTTTATAAGATGAGAATTTATGAATTTTGAGAAGGATCCTCTTGCATCAAGAGGATTTAACGTTTGATGGAAACATCTACTGAAAGAACGATGACGTTAATGTATTGCATTTGATCGAAAAGGTACAGAAATTTTGAACACAAAGTTCTGATTTTAATTGGAACAACGCCATTGGCCAATCAGCAACCTGTGTTCGAGTCAAATTTTTCAACGTCTCTGCAAAACCAAGAGCCAGCTTTTGATTATGGATCTTACAACACTTACTCGTGAAGAGTCGAAAAAATTTTTTTTTTACAACTTGTAAAATAATGATAATCTAATTATTTTGGAAATATATACTTTTAAATAAAAACAAAAATTTGTAAGCCTTGTCCAATTCCTGAATTCAATATTTTCCATATTGCAAAATTGCGAAAAAGTTGCACTTTCAACATTACAGTTAGTTTTTAGAAAAAATGCATTCCCAAAGTTGCGAAATCGGAAAATGACATTTCCAGAATCAGGAAAGAAAAAACATTTTTGCAAACTTTTCGCAATTTCGTCAAAATTGCAAAATAACTCAGTTGCAAAAGATTATTTATTTAAAGCTCTGATTTTAATTGTTATTTAACGGATCGTAACATTATTGTACATGACGTGATGTGACTTTAATTTTAAAAGGCTGTAGTGCAATTATATATACGTGCACGTGTGTGTGCATCCGGGTGTACATGTGCAGCCAATGGTTCAGCTGGTGCTGAGTAGTGATACCAACTCATTGAAACTCATCCCAAAGAGTTCGAACGTGAATTCTCTCAGCCACATTGCAACCCATCTCCATCACAGTAACGTCTAACAAATGGCAAAATAACCGAAAGGTTGGTATAGCATATGGGCTGAAACGTGCTGGTGCAACTACATAGACAAAGATTTTATAGCTCCTCAGGAGGTCGATTGTTTGCCGTTTGCAATTTATAAATAAATTGCAAACATTTTCGTTCGTGTGCAAAAAGGAATTGATTCGAAAAGGCAATAACAAATTTTTTTTTTTTTTTTTGACAAAAGTTCGCAAAAAATGGGCATCAACGATTTTAGGATTGTTTTTGATAATGCTTTGAACACTTATTATCCTGGACAAACCGTTTCTGGGAGAGTTATCGTTGCTTTCGATAAACCAAAGAAAGTTCGCAGTGAGTAATTAATTTCGTGCAAAAAAGAAAAATTAGAAAATTATTTGAATGATTTGCAATTTGGATTTTGCAATTGATCTTCACGAAAAAATGTTTGAACAAGATTTTCGCAGAAACTGATTATTGCAAATATTTGCAATTTGGATTTTGCAATTGATCTTCACGAAAAAATGTTTGAACAAGATTTTCGCAGAAACTGATTATTGCAAATGTTCTGCTGCACTTTGTTTTTTGCAATAAAGTATTTATTTTTTTATTTTGAAAAGCTGTTTGATGAAAGTTGAGGTCATTAAAATTTCGCAGGTATACATTTGCACATCAAAGGTGCTGCTGATACTTATTGGTCAGTTAACAAACAAGTGATGGACAGCGAAGGAAGATATTTGGACGAGAGTCAAACAGTAACTGGTTACGAAGAATATTTCAAAACTCAATATTACCTTTTAGGATCGGCTTCTGGTACGGTACAAAATTTTTTCGTCATCGTTCAAATTGATGTAACAAATTAATGAAATTAATTGAAAGTTTTTTTTTTGCAGGCAGTGAAATCGAATTACCACCAGGACAATACGATTATCCGTTTAACTGCTCGCTTCCAGTTAATTTGCCAAGCAGTTTTGAATCTGACAAGGGTCACATAAGGTACACCGTCAAAGCAGTCCTGGATCGACCATGGAAATTCGACCATGAGTCCAAAGTCGCGTTCACTGTTGTATCTCATTTGGATCTCAACCAAGAACCTGGAGCTAATGTAAATCAATCAATCAATCAATCAATTAATTAATTAATAATCATCGACTGATATTGAAAAAAAATATTGTCACAAAAATAGTTGTTAATCTTTGTAAAAATGGTTTATAGTGTAAAATTTTTTAGAAAATGTTATGAATCATAGTAAAAATTAATAAGAATACAGATTTTTTTTTTTGCATTTCTTCGATGAAGTGATCGATGAGAACTTCAAATAAAAAATTCAAATATTTCTCTTATTAGAAAACTGAATTTTGATAGAAAATAGATATGATGATTTTGTTGGTGATTTCAGCAACCAGTTAATCACGAGATGCACAAAACATTTTGTTGCCTATGCTGTACTTCAGGGCCTTTGATCATCGACGTGACTTTGCCAGTTCGTGGTTACGTTCCTGGTCAAGAAATACCTGTCAAAGTGAACGTTACAAACGACTCAGGAGTCGACATAGAAAAAATCAAACTCTCTTTACAAAAGGTCCAAAAATTCTTGTAAATTTCTATCGTCATTTTTTGAATTCAATAATTAACTTTTTTTGTCTAATATTTTCTTTTTTTTTTTTATCAGGATATGAAATTCCATGCAAATAATCCAACAACAGAAACCGAAGAAGAAGCGAAGATCATCTCACAAGTCACTAAAGGTCCGATAAATTCAACGAAAGAAGAGTACGAACAAAAATTATCTGTGCCACCATTGCCACCGTCAGATCTGAAATATTGTGGCATCATTGATTTGAATTATCGTTTGAAAATCGAAGCTTGCATGTCAGGACTGTCAGTAAATTTTCAGTTCATTGTTTTTGATGTTCCAAAATTGAAAACGGCAATGAAAAATAATTGTTGCAAAAATTGTAATGAATCTTTGTAAAAGTGTTTTATAGTGGACGATTTTTAAAAATTACTAATAATCTTAACAAAAATTAATGCTATATTCTTATTAATTTTTACTGAGGTTCTTAGTAATTTTTAACAACTGTCTTTTTATAAAATACTTTTACAAAGATTCATTACAATTTTTGCGACAATATTTTTTTTCAGTATGGCCTCATAAGTCAAACTACAAAAAATGTACTAGAATAATACAGAACAAATTATCATAAATACAGTAAACTTTCTGATAATTATTAGACAAATTTTGCTAATTATAAAAAACAAAATTTACTATATTTATGGCACTTGTTTCAGTATTATTCCAGCACATTTTTTTACAATTTGACTTATAGGATCAGTTTGCCCGAATTTATAGTAAAATTTCTACAAACATTTTTCTCAGTGTATCCATTGTCTTCTTCATTGGATTTCAGTGGTACTTCTTTTTTAGATTTCGACCCAATTTAGTGGACAAAATTGACGTTATCATTGGGACTATTCCATTGCACAGTTATCAAATGCCTGTACCTCCACCATACAGTGGCGAACAGGTCGTTGATCCAACTCAAGCAGGATTCGTAATGCCATCAGCACCGATGCAAGACGAGCCTATCAATAAGCTTTATCCAAATTTACGTAAGGATATTTTGAATACGAAAATAAAATAGAACCATTGTGAAAAAAAATTCTCCGAAAACCTCATTAAAATTCCGTAAACTTCTCCTAAAAACTCCGTAAATTTCCGGTAAAACTATCAAAATTGGCACTTTACGGACTTTTATGGAGATTTACGGACAAATTACAGAGCTGAAAAAAACAGTAATCATCTTTGTGTAAAAAAAATTCTCCGAAAAACTGCGCAAATCTCCGTAAAACTATCAAATTTGAATCTTCACAGACTTTTGCGGAGATTTTCAGAGAAATTTACGGAGTATTTCTGAGAGTTTTCCGGAGTTTTTTTGGAGTAATTTTTCGTCGGTTTTTCGTCGGATTTTTTTCCAGAAGGGAATATTGAAATAGAATTGATTGAATCGATAGAAATAGAATAGAAATAGAATAGAATTGACAGAAAAAAAAACTAGTAAAAATTACCATTTTAATAGCAATTTGAGGACGAGATTTTATTAATGTTATATTTTACTATCGAATATAGTAATTACTGAGATTTCAGACGATTTAATATATTTTTTAAAACACTTTCAAAGAAAACTTTTTTCAGAGAAAATGATTTTTTTTTTCAGCTCCGCCGTCGTATGCAGAATCCATGTTCCATGCAAGAACATTAAGAGACAAAGACGAATCCAAATACATGTACGGCATACAGGGAGATTTTGCACCGAGATATCCAGTTTACAATTTTGGTCAAATGCAATAAAACATAATAATAATGATGATAATAATTCAAATTTAAAATATATTTAAATTTGAAAAGCCATGACTGATACCTTGAGAGAAAGTAAAAAAAAAATAAAAAAACTTGCTGGATTGCCTTGCTAAAATTCAAAAAATTGCGCGCATTGTTATTACTATTGTTATATTTTTTGATGTGATATAAAAAATACTAGTTTTCTTTTTTATACGCAACAATTAACGTTCATGAGTACAAAAAATAAGATATAATTATTTTATAGATATATAACAAAAATTTATAATTATTAAATTATTAATGTAGTTTGGTCGTCTGTGTCGCAAGTCGAAACAATGGCTGTTAATGAACATTTGAAAAAGATGAATAAAACGAAAAGAAAAAAAATGTTTATATTCTATTTCATTAAAATCATCAACCATTAATAACAATAATTTGATTAAATCTATCATTATATATATTGTAAAAAAAGTATTGTACTTGATTAATGTGGTAGATTAAGTTGGTAACGGTTTGTTTTTATTTTCTCGTGTTGTCATCACTGATATTCAAAAATCGCCGACGCTACTGAGAGCTATTAAGTATAAAGTATGATGTAAGAAATTATTAGAAAAGTTCATACAGTTGTCACGTGTTCTCAGAACTTTTCTTCACTTTCCAAAGGAACGATCAGTGACCACACCCGTGTCAAACAAAAATTAAAAAAAAAAAAAAAAAAAAAAAGGACAACACAAAACGTGCGGTGTTAAATTTGCAAGATTTGAAATTCTATGAATTTTAACGAGATTGGGAATATAATACGTGGTATTTTTGTTTTATATCGATTTTAGAATCTGGAAGATGAGTAATAGTGTCTGAATCCCACACACAATGTGTAATATCGAGAAACGGAGAAACAATAAAAGTGATTTATGCGAGTGTATCGAAATTAGAGTAAAAAAGATCGGAGTTAATAAAGACGTAAAAATGCCGAGGAATTGGCTTTCGCGACGTTTAGAATGCACAAAATTGTATATATAGTATGGAAATTAAGGTCTAAAAATAAATTGGACTTTGGTGACGGGGTAACGAGAATTCCATGATACAAAGATATGCAAAGTTAAGAGGAACCAAATGCTGTTGAGTTGTTATATAGCGTTATAATAAGACGTTGGAAATTGATGCTGAACTATTTGCTGGCAAGCAGTTCCAAAAGCTCGCTAACCTCTGCTTACCATTTCTGAATCCGAAGACGTCTAGATCTAAGGCCTGCCACCTACGAGTCATTAGCATACCCAAACTCGCTGAGATGCACCGTTGACGCTTTCGCATGCCACTTTTTCTTAGACAGAATTAAACCTCTCCAATGATCTAAGATATTATCCTCGTATATCACCTCATTTCACAAATTATGGAAACCTTTAATTCATTGATGACCATGCTTACGACAAGTTTCAAACAAAACTTACTTTACTAATTTTCCATTTCGTGAAATGACGATAATTAAAAGATACATAAATAATAGGCGACCAATGAGGGGCTAAATGAAAATTGATTCTTATCAGAATTCTCTGCACAGATGCACAATATATTTAATAACATTTGATGTAATCAAATTTCATGATATTGTTAATTGGACTTTTAATCGTAAACATGCGATGATTTTTCATCATTTTCAGCACGATCAGATATTATTTATATATATTTTCAACTTCACTTCTTACGCACGCACGACGACGAAGCACGCTTCATTCTTAATGTCATGAACTGCTTGTCAAAAAAATTCGAAAAAAAAAAACCAAGATAAAAAAAAATGAACGCTCTCAGTAGAAGGTTAAAGTATTTTTACGCAGAAGAGAAGTCAAATGTAGAGAGGAGAATTTTCACTTCGTTCGTTTTAGTAACACTTTGTATCATCTTCTTTAAAAATAATAAAAATTTATCATGAGAAATTATCGTGTTTCTTTACTTTACAAAACCGCACGAAATTGAAATAGCTATCAATAAAATACTAATAAATGATAGTTATGAAATGTGAAAAACAGAAAAAAAACGACACCATTTTAATTTATTAGACCAAAAAATAAATTAATTAAAGCTTCAATATCGAAATTTAAACTAGTTTCAATAAAACATGTGTATAGGAATTCTGAGAACGAACTTAAGCGATATCAGGAAATGGAATTAAATTTGGATTTTCTCCTAATACGTCAAGTATAGGATTCGTCGTAATAGGGATAGCTGTTGTTTTGCAGCTCCGGAATAGATATCGGTGGTGGCTGGCTGGCGTACCACTATTTCTGACAAACCCCCTCTGCCCCCCCTTGCAACTACAAGTACCCTACCGCCGTGGCCCTGGTTGCCCTCTTCGTGCACAGGGATGGTCTGAGTAGAGCAAGATGCACACGATTTGCCATGTAAGTTAGAAGAAGACAACCACCGGAGTAGCCAGGAATAACCGTCACAAGATGTCACACTTCCATATAGACATCGCGGATTGAGAGAACGTCAAATTCCGAAATTCCCTTCATTCTTTCTACGACGACGACGACAAATGAACCAAAGAAAAGCAAACTTTTCCCAGAAATATACCTTGTTCCAATTTAACAGTTCATTTTTACATTTAAAATTATTTAAAATGAATTTATTTAAGTCAATTAAATTGACGATATTATATTCTGATTGCAATCTTTAGAATGTAATTTTTTAATCACTTTTAATAACTGAAGAAAAGTTTTTAACCAAAATTTCGTGAGATTTGGAGGAGAATTATATTTGCAAATTAAGAGAGAGGAAAAGTGTGAGTAAAAGAAATATAAAATTGTCCATTGAACTAACAATGTATGAAAATGTACAGCGCTCGTTTGTCAGCGAGATGAGACTAGACCAAACGAGGCGTCGATATAACAACAGAGCACTGCCAAAGACGTTGTTGCGTCTAGCACAAGACTATATTTAAACGCAGTCGAAGAAGAGGCAAGAGTCAAATCCGAAGTTGGGATCGCGGGACGGTACTTTCCAGAAGAGACTAAATCGCGTGGGAATCACTCGATTCCTGTCGTTTTACTGTCCTTCTTAGCCCTGCGTGGGAAGCGATCATATAAACTTTCCTGATACAAAAATTCACGACTCGTCATAAACTTAAAATTCTGACAAACAAATTACATCAGTCATTAACACACGAGTTTTTTCTACGAGTTCTAAATAAACATACTTTGAGAAACAAA
>JABFQA010001332.1:0-12419 GCA_022817065.1 Probaryconus sp. ZL-2020 | reverse complement strand
CTAAATAAGAAATACTGAAAATGGAATAACACAAGAATATACGTTTTGTACTGGAAATTTTTGCAAACAAACGTTGAGATATAACTATTAACAGAAAATTAATAATAATCGTCAATTTAATGTTATTTTAAACGAGAAAGAGAAAGGATCATTTTGAAGCCATTTATGAAACAAATATATTTTGGACATATTTTAATGCCACTACTTTCGCAATGCGTAAAAGGTATATTATAGTATTTTTAATTCTTATAAAAATGTAAGTATGAAATGTTATATTTAATAAATAGGATTGTTCTTCATTTCAGATACCAAAAAAATAAGATATGCAACATTTCATGAGGGATCAAATACTGTAAAAAACAAATGGTTTACGTTTAAAAATGCGTACTGAATTTCGATTTCATTATCGAAAGACCGAAGTTGTTTTATACAGTTAAATAATAAAATGAAAGAGAAATGCCTTTGCCTTATGTAGTTACACAATGGCAGTTGAAATTTAGAAATGTTAACATACTGACAACGTAGCTCTTTTAATATATTGCATAGAAGATTTGGGTGGAGAAGCAGATATTTACGCTTCTAGGAAATTAAATAACATTATTTGTAAGTATATGTATTATAATATATTCAGCGTAGAGCGAAAATATTCTACTCTACGCTTTTAAAGTATTTTTCATCTGTATACGTTTTACCGCTATTATGTCAAAAATTAAGAAAACGGCTTGTACTTGCTTTTGCGTATTATATGATATGATTTTATGATTGAATGAGGCCCTTATCAGTCATACCCGTTACAGGGCATTAATAATTTAAGTCATATCAATATGAAGAATTATGCCCGTTAATGGTTCATATTAAGTAATCTAAATTAGTCATACTTGTAAATATGTGTAAAAAAGAAGCAATAATAAGTTAATAATACTTCCTACTTAATTTATGAATTCCTGGTTTTTGAAATGTAATAACAGTAATTTAAATTTCCTTATTATCCAATGAAATGTAATATAATATTTAATGTAAACTATAACTTATGAAAATTCTTCAATAAAAAATCATCAATATATAAATATGATTTAGTAAATTTAAATGTTTTTAATAAATTTACTTTCTCTACACTGAATAATATAGTTCAATATTCGATAGACTGCTACCAAGTACAATGAGACGAAATTGGGAATCATATAGTGAAAGTCATAGACGTAAAATTATTCGTCTCTGCCGTTTAGCTGATGAATTACCAATAAATAATAACAATGATGCGTAAGTTTGAATAAATAGAAATAATATGTAATAACAACATCATTTTCTTCAAAGAAATCATTTTGCATATATGTATCATGAAATTACGTATTCCTTTACTCTTCAGATAATCCTTAATCATTATCTTAAACTGATAGTTCAATATGAAATGTAGTTAATTATTTTTTAATGAGACTAAAAATAATTTAAAATGAAAATTTCTTAACTTGTAATCGTTGAACTTATAACCGTTGTAAATAGAAAATTGTTAATAATAATTGTGTAAGCAAAAAATGTTAATAAAATGCAGATAACAGACGTATCATTGTGAATAATGCATGTTCTATATTTTTGTAATTTCACAATACATTAAACTGCGAATAAAGTAATTAAATTTTGATTTTTTAAAGTACGCAATGTGAAATGTTATATATGAGTACGAGGTATATTGTAATATTTGTATTTATTTCATATATTGTGCTGTAGGGTACGAAATGATAATGCAGTCGATTATGGCAATGAAAATCAACAGGAAGAAATAGAGAATTTATACAACATTAACGATGCAATTGATATTCCTGACTTTAATATTGACGATGATAATGGAAACATTCATCTCGAAAACGTACATGAGATGGAAGATGATATATTATCTGAAGGTAAAATGCAAATATGAGATGATATAAATATTTTAACCGTTGAAGGAATATCTAATTAATTTGAGAAAGAGGCGTTCATAAGGAAGCAGTGTTAAAATTATTTTTGTCACTCTTGCATCGAAAATCTAATTCAATTTTTTTTCAATAATTTGTTTATCTATAACAATTAAAATTTAATTTCTTACAAAATATTAAACTAATGATATTTACTATTATTTATTGGAATTATAGTGACTATTCTTTTCTTTATGTAGAAAAGTCTAATGTAATAAAATGAAAAAAAAAAATAATTTTTCAAAATTTTACATATATGCATCAACGGTTGGGAATGGGTTAAATAACGACATTTAAATTATGTATTTGTTTTAATGTTATATAAATTTTTCACGCAGATGAAGAAGACGACGATGAAAATAATGATAATGATGTACAGGACGATCACAACCAACCATTATATCCAGGATCCAACGTAACAATCATTGAAAGTATTCTGTTGATAACTAGACTTGCCAGGCGTCATAAAGTAACGAAGGAGTTATTATTGGATATATTGAGAATAGTAGAAATGCACTGTCCACGATCAAATTTGTGTGTAACAAGCATATACAAATTAAAAAAATTCTTTAACAAAAATACTGTACAAGAAAACCGACATTATTACTGCACAATTTGCAATAGGAAATTAGAAAATGAAAATGACGTTTGTCCGAATGAACATCCTGATCCCGAGACATCGTATTTTATCGAAATGCCATTGGAGAAACAATTGCAAATTATATTCAAACGACAAAATTTTGTGGACAAAATTAATCACCGATTAAACAGGAACATTAATAATGGATATTACCAGGACATATATGATGGTGCAATATATAAAGAGCTTTGCAACGAAAATATCTTACAATATCCGAACAATATTTCTCTAACGTGGTATACTGACGGAATAAAAATATTTAAATCGTCTTTTAATATCTGGCCCTTATATCTTACAATTAATGAACTGCCATATAATGAACGGATAAAATTGGAGAACACAATAATAGCCGGAATTTGGTTCGGTGACAAAAAACCATGTCCTCGACTATTCCTGCGACCCCTTCATACAAGTGCAATAAATTTACGACATCATGGTGTAGATGTCCAACTATCAAACGGGGAACAAATAAATGTAAAAGGAATAATAATATGTGGGTTACTAGATCAACCGGCTAAAGCCTTGTTTCTAAACATGAAGCAATATAATGGTAAATATGGTTGTCAAAAATGCAAACAGATGGGCACATATTTAAGAGACCATAGAGTACAGGTTTATCCGTACGAAGAAATTCAATTGCGGACAGAAGAAGAAAGTTTGTTACATGTTAATGAAGCAATGAGAATTGGAAGAGCGGTATACGGTGTCAAAGGAATATCTATAATATCAAAAATATGTTATAAGTATATCAAATGCACAGCTGTAGATACCATGCATTGTTTATTTGAAGGAGTAGTGAAACATCTTATGACATTATGGTTTCAGCCACAGTATTCAAGGGACCAATTTTCATTACGTCAACATTTAAATGAAATAGACAATCGTCTAAAGTCAATACAACCACCTTCATTTGTACAGAGATATCAACGTTCCATAGATGAACACTTAAGCTATTGGAAAGGTAATGAATATAAAACCTGGTTTTTTTATTACTCATTACCATTATTAAGCGATCTGATGGATGTTGGTTTATTTGAAAATTATAAATTATTGGTATCTGGAGTAAGTTTGTTATATAAAACAACAGTAAGTGCGGAGGATATAAATGATGCTGAACAGGCATTACACGAATTCGTTTCCCAATTTGAACATTTATATGGTTTACAATTCATGACGAGCAATATTCATCAACTTTTACATCTTCCTGACAGTGTTCGAGATTTTGGTCCACTATATGTCACAACTTGTTTTCCATACGAAGATTTGAACGGTCAAATAAAAAATCTTGTGCACGGCAGTAAATCTCCAGCCCTCCAAATATCAACAGCCATGTCCTTATTGTTTACATTGACAACTTTGAAGCAAAAATATTTAATCCCTGACAATGAAATATCAAGTTGGTATGAAACTTTCGATTATAAAATTGGCCGTTTAAAGAGACACAAAATTGCAGAATCAACGTATATTATAGGAAAATGGATTGCAAACGTTGAATTGAATGCACAAATACAAGAAATATTAAGAAACAATGACAACGATGCGAATAATGAAGTACGGTACATAACGTTCGAGAGGTTATTGAAACAAAAATATTTGTATTGTACTGAAACATACACTCGTGCAAAACGTACCAAAAATTGTTATGTTACTTATAAATATAACAATTCTTTTGAAATTGGTAAAATTACGCAATTTATAAGGATTGTAGAATGTCAATGTTACGAATTATGTAATTGTCATGCCAATCATTATGCAGTAATTAAATGCTGTGACAAACAAGAGGTATTTAATACAAATGTACCTGCAACAATCATACAAAACATTTATAAAATAACAGAAAATATTACTTTAAGAATTATTGACGTGCATGACTTAACAGAAATTTGTTATTATATAAAAATGAAAAATGTGAATAATATTTATTGCTCCATTCCAATAAATTCTAAAGAATTCGAATAAATGAAAAAAGAGATAAAGACAAAAGCTTCAAGAAACGAAATATTTTTAATAAAGTATAAAACAATATGATAAACATGTTAATCATATTCCGAAGTAAAGAGACATGCAGAAATTCCTATCGTTGGCACAACCTTGGCATAAAGTCGGCTTGTAACACCTAGCCAGCGTCTGACGTCGGGCCAACATTGTGCAGATTGTAAATTTCTACATGGGGAGTTTACGTTAAAAATCGTACTGAATATTGTTTTCATTATCAAAACATTAACTGCTTCTTTACTGAAGAAAAACCCTTTTGAATTATTTTGATTAAAAACACAACAAACTTACTAAATAAGAAATACTGAAAATGGAATAACACAAGAATATACGTTTTGTACTGGAAATTTTTGCAAACAAACGTTGAGATATAACTATTAACAGAAAATTAATAATAATCGTCAATTTAATGTTATTTTAAACGAGAAAGAGAAAGGATCATTTTGAAGCCATTTAAGAAACAAATATATTTTGGACATATTTTAATGCCACTACTTTCGCAATGCGTAAAAGGTATATTATAGTATTTTTAATTCTTATAAAAATGTAAGTATGAAATGTTGTATTTAATAAATAGGATTGTTCTTCATTTCAGATACCAAAAAAATAAGATATGCAACATGTCATGAGGATCAAATACTGTAAAAAACAAATGGTTTACGTTTAAAAATGCGTACTGAATTTCGATTTCATTATCGAAAGACCGAAGTTGTTTTATACAGTTAAATAATAAAATGAAAGAGAAATGTAAAATGCCTTTGCCTCATGTAGTTACACAATGACAGTTGAAATTTAAAAATGTTAACATACTGACAATACAGCTCTTTAAATATATTGGAAGTTGTGAGTAGAGAAGCAGATATGCACGCTGCTAGGAAGTAACATAACATTGTTTGTAAGTATACATAGTATAATATTTGGAATATGTAGTATATTCGCTAGAAATATATCGATTAATGTATAAAGTAATGTGTAATGAGTTGTAAATATTGTGTTATAATAATTATCATTTTACAGATATCGTTGTTCAAAACTATACTTCACACAAGCGGAACGTATGATCAAATTCTGTCGTATCGAAAAGATCCCTGTAAGGACGTACTGAATTTCGATAAAGTTATCGAAATACCGAACACTAATTCATAGTTGTCTGGTATTACGTCAAAAATTAAATTATTTTTGATAATATTAGAAGAAGAAATATAAAAGGGATCATGAAAAATAGTCGCTTGATTAGATTAAACATGTTAACTGCAGGTATGCGATTTTTATTTGTATAATTGCTAATTTTCCTCTTATCTTTTGAAACGTTCTACGCCCGTTGTCTTTTTTTTTATGTACACTGAGAGAAAAAATTCATTAAAGATTACATTAATTTTTTGACATATTACTTTTTTTTAACCCTTTATAGGTCTCTGGGATATACATTATCCCACCTATGAAATTAAAAGAAATATATCTTACACAGCAAAATACGTAGCATTATTTTATTATTATTTATCAAAACATCTTGTTCGCAAAAATTCAGCTCATAATCTTTAAAATTAAATGATTTATTTAATATTTAAAAATTGACCGGGATGACTGTCATCCCAGTGGTTTCAATGGGGCCTCCATTTTCATTAACAAACTTTGAAAGATTAAAATTTTTCAATAAAATTTTGGCATGATATTCTAGGAAGTAAATATATGATTATAGCAAAGTTTCATCATAATCGGATCATTATCAGACCCTTGCCCTATAAAGGGTTAAAGTACATTGGAATCATAGAAAAAAAGATAAATTTGAGTGTTAAAAGGAGTGAAATTTTTTATCATTTTACTATTTTTCATAATAAAAATTCTGTTTTTTTTTTACTTATGATTCCAAAGTGCGAAAGAACGTAGTAATTTTTAGTAGAATTTTTCTCTCAGTGTAGCAAAATATTCATATTAATAATCCCCGCATTCACCTGTACTACTTAATTACCTCTTTCTCACTCTATGTCATGAATACTGATGATATAATATTTTAATTCATGCAATTTAAAAGTGATAAAATTTATTTCATGATGCATTTGTATTTGAATTTATATTTTCCCGGTTCTGTGGTAACAAATAACTAGTGCCTAACCAGTGTTACCAAATGTTTTAAAGAATACATACTTTCATTTGTTTCTGTTTTACACAGTTCAAACAATAACAAGCAAGTCTGTTCAATTATATTCACCTTCTCGTAAGCACGAAAAGCGTGTCAGTTGTATACAAGCAAGGGATTAGAGAAGTTGATTATCTTATACTCTTTATTTGTATTGCGGAATACGTTATATTTTAGAATTTTGTTGTTAAACGTACTATTGTGTAACGAACATTAAACAACAAAAATTAAAAATGTAAGTATCATTTCCATTAATACAAATTTTTTTTCTATATAATTCATCTTGTTGAAACAAACGTTATTAAAAGAAACTAAACATTTATATCCATTATCATTGAAGGTGTGTGAAGTTGGCGGGTTGATTTTCTAAAATCAGAAAAAAGTCTTGAGTTCTGGGTAGCGACCGAAGAGTTCTAGAGTTCTCTGTAAATTATTTCAATAGTTCTGCAAAAAAAAACTATGAAATTATCGAAAAAAAAATTTTTTAATTTTCGAAAAATCATCAATATTTATATTCTTATCTTAACCCTAGAAGGAACAACTGGGGTACAAATGTTCTGAGAGGAAAAAAGACATTCGATACATGTTTATAAACATCTGACGAAGATAAAAAAAAATAAGTTGTTCTCTCTAGGGTTAAGAAGCAAATAGGACAATCTTCAGAACTCTTCGGCTGCTACTAAGAACTCGAAACTGAACTGTCGTAAAATCAAAATCACCCATCACCCTTAATTTACGTATAAAGATAATGTGGTTAATTTTGAATTTTTTACAGTTCTGTTTTGATTTCTGGGTAGCGACCGAAGAGTTCTGAAAATTCTCCTAATGAATTTCTTTATTTAATATGTTAATAATGATGATTTTAAGAAAATAAGAAAAAAAAATTTTTTTTTTAATTTCATAGTTTTTTTTTTGCAGAACTATTGAAATAATTTATAGAAAACTCTAGAACTACTCGGCCGCTACACAGAACTGAAGACTTTCCTCAGATTTTCGAAAATCAACCCGTCAACTTCACACACCTATTATCATGTCTATAGTATAACAGAATGATTTATTTAATTAAACTAATTTAATTTAATTATTTATTAAACGGGAAAGCAATTTAAATAATATCAAAATTTATGATACTGTTTTCGTATAAGAATTAATAATTAATTTTATGACAAATGAAGTAAATAAAATTAATATTATCTTAATAGTTATGAATTGCAGACGTCTGGCAATAATGAATTGATCGTTATAATTATCTGCCGAACGTATGACCATCATATGGTATATTATATCAAATGACCGCCATATATTTAATGAACATATCAAGTTATTTGATAATTAAATGATTCATGCAGACAATATTCTTCCATTTCTCGTAACAAAATTAGTTGTTAATTTTTATACAACGTTAGAATGTAAATACTTTTTTTTAATATCCCGCGTGGAAATGAATATCTGGCAATCGCCTGGCACCATCTGGCAACCGTCTGGATCTTGATCACATCCATACGCGTCTGGATATGATCAAGATCCAGATAGTTGCCAGACTGTGCCAGACGATTGCCAGATATTCATTTCCACGCGAGATATTGTGAAAAGCTGTTGTATAATTTTGTAATTTCCGTGTATTACTTCGTTTCAGGAGTCGACCAAAATATTGTCTCGTTTTTTGGACACAGGAGAAAAGTAGAACAGTAATGAAGTCGAAAGATATACCACAGTCGGTCGCAGTTGGTGAAGAATACGAAATCCCGTACGGTGAAGACATGTATCTAGCAAAAATATTAAAATTTGATGGTATGTATAAGCAGTTATTTGTTAAAAAAGAGATGAATTGAAATTGAATTATCTTGCTTTTCAGACGATAAGAAAAAGTTGGAAAATATGTACGTTTATGATGACGGAACAATGAGCGAAAAATTGATAACAAAGCGACAACAAGCAACTCCAAAACGGTATCGAAACAAAAAAAATGCATATAAACAAGTAGTTGAAAAAGTAGAGAATGAACAAAATCAGGAATTGCTGGAACTACAGAATGTAACCGGTTTGTAATTAACCGATATTATGTTAATTTCTTTTTGTTTCAAATAAATGTTTATTGATAACGTTACATGTAATTATGTATGTCATAATTGTAAATTGTATTTCAGAAGATATTCAAAATGATTATAAAATTGCAGCTGCGCAAAGTAAGCATGAACAAAATACGGACTATAATATGGAAGACTTAGCAATACCCAGCACATCCAAAGTAACTGTTACGAAAATCCTTCAATATTCACCTACTAATCGTAAAGACATTGTAACAGAAGGAGCAACAAATAATTCCAATATTGTTGAAATAGCAGACGAATCTGGTTCAGAAGAGACGAAGCAACGTTCTTTGAAGGTAAGATATTCTTTCACAGTGATAACAAAATTTAAATGAAGTTTATTAAAATATTTTTTTAACAATAACATCTCAGGTAGAAAATGACGCTAGTATTTAGGTAGAAACTTGCAAGTTTTTCTATTGTCAATGTTCGTAACTAGTAAATGAACCTTGTGAAAAAATCATGAGACATGTAACGCTTAATCTAATGATTTACTAACTAGTAGAATTCGTGAAATATTTGTGAAGAATATTTACATTAAACTAGAGAAAAACTATTTTATCAAAAAATGTATAGTGAGTAAATTTCGGATATTGGGAATTGAACTCACGTCTCTTCAATAGTTCCATAATTGGATGCGCCTATTCCTGACCACCGAGCTAATTGAACATTCGATTATTCATAATTTTAAAATCCAGATAAGGAATTAAGAGATAAAAATCATGGATTTTCTTTGCGTAAATATAATGCTTTAATAATTTCTTTATTATAAATATAAAAAAAGCTTCGAAAAATATTAATTTATATTTATATTGCAAATTTATTTCTTTAACCCTTCCTCCCCACACTGGGGAGTTTTATATACCCCAGCAACAATGATACTGAAATGATGTTTTCATTCATAAGACAAGGACAATAAAAATAAGTGTGGGGAGGAAGGGTTAAATAATAATTTTAAACTGGTAGTTGTACTCATAAATATTTTACAAGTAAATCGAAAAATATTCTATTTAAGAAAAGTAATAATTTTATTTTCAAGTAACTTATGAGATATATTTTCATTACGCTTGTTAAATTTAACTTATGAAAAACTAATGAGTATCTAATAAAAATTCTTAACGTTGTTGAAGAACATAGAATTACAAGTTTTACTAATAAGTAATTAATTAGATAAGTGTTACATTTTCAATTCCATAAAAAATTACTTAAAACTAATCAGTTACTAACTAAAACTTACGATGTACTAGCATAATTTCTACCTGGGATTTTACTTCATTAGCCCTTTGATTACCAGTGTACATTATAATATAAAACCATGTCTGAATTATTAATAATAGTATATTAATGTCGTTGGCGTTTGCCGGTGCCCCATGCTTGAACGGCGTTTTATATACCAAGGGAGTTGAGGATAGTGGAATAATCTACTGCCAAGTGAGGGAATAGATATTTCCAGTTTCGTCTGTACCCGAGGTATATAATGATTATTTGTGTATTAAGGGCGGAAAATTTACAATTGACGATTTGACGAGTTACAGCCCGACCGAATAACCCGAGGTAGCTGGACGGTTAACCGAGGGTTCTCGGCAAGAGACGTAACTTGCCAGAGTGTTAATTGTTTTTTACACACATAATTGTTCATGCAGCCTGTATGGGATAATGGGCTTTCGAGGGCCGAAATCTTAGATTAAATGAGATAATGACGAATGGCGCTGTGCGCGCATGACTTTGCTTGCAATGTGTTGTTTGTTGTCCGCGGAACTTATTTTGCGACCGCTGGTTAAATTTTGCGGCAAGAGTATTGCCCTAGCACATCAAAAACTAATCTTGCGCCCGCTGCATGGACACGAGAAAGATAATTTTCCATGCAGACAAAACAAAAAATGTCTTTTATTATACGTGAAATTTGCTTATATGAATCAAATTTGATCATTGATATATGATGAAACGTCGCAACCGTGACGCAACGAGCCGAGAGTGACCGTGAAATTTTA
The DNA here is from genome assembly GCA_022817065.1 of Probaryconus sp. ZL-2020. Taxonomy (NCBI): domain Eukaryota; kingdom Metazoa; phylum Arthropoda; class Insecta; order Hymenoptera; family Scelionidae; genus Probaryconus; species Probaryconus sp. ZL-2020. The sequence goes on along the minus strand of JABFQA010001332.1, from coordinate 1,614 downwards.
TTATAACTGAATGCTGCTTAAATAGGGTAGAGTGGGGTAAAAAAGCCAGGCTAACTGCAAGCATCTCCGTAGTAACGCAATGCGGATGTGTTTAGTTAGCCTGGCTTTTTTACCCCACTCTACTCTACATAAAATTATGCTCTACTAGGGACTATTTACCACGACTACCAGTTACTGAAAATTAACTTTTTAAACTTTACAGTCAATTTATATGTTGAAAAGTAAATATTTTTTCAGAAATATGAACAAATGTTCATCATGTTCATCAATGTGGCGGTTCAAATCATGATTGTAGATTTATTTTTTAACCCTGGAAACGTAGACTGGGGTACACATGTTCTAAAAGACAATGACAATCGAATCATGTTTGTAAATATCTAACAAAGATACAAAAAATAAGTCTGCGTTTCCAGGATTAATATAGTAAATGTACGTTATTTTATTTGTCTTATTCTGTTAAGCGTATTATTTTAAAGCTAAAATAATACAGCCTCATGCGTTTCATTTCAATCATTTTATTGATAATATTATAATATTCATGTTGACAATGACATTTTTAACACTTATTTGTGAGAATTTCGTTAGCATACCAGCTTTGAAAATACTCGTTATCTGATTGGATTAAGGTAGTTGCACCAGTTATCGTGAGTTTAAGGGATACGCTCGCTATTTTAGGCGTTAGAAAAATATAATGTTTTGACATTTGTTAATAAATCGCTATCTAAATAATGCAGAATTACATAGAAAATAAAAATTTTATGTTTCATTTGTTCAAAAATGATTTCTTATTTTAATATATTTAAATAATATGGTGAATTACCTCATGTACCAGTTATCGTGACGTTGTTTTTTAACTGTATTAGTTATCGTTACGTGCTCGTACGGGTTATCAAAATCTAAATATTGATATATTAATCGATAATCAATTAAAAATTATAATTTTTCTTTGTTATTTGAGATTGTTTAAAACAAATCACGATAACCAGTACAGTAACGATAATTGGTGCAACTACCTTATATATCCATTGTGCTATACGGATAGAACGAACTAATCTTGTAGTTGAAAGTATCATGACATGATACAAAATAATAAATGATTTTATGATGGAATATAAATTTAAATTAACTATTCAAGCCTCAGCGGTTGAGATGTCGACACCATTATGGGCCCGACGCGTTTTTCTATATGATAATTGGAAAGAAAACAATTGAATCATTATAAACAATAATATTATGAAGTATAAATTTGAACTGTCTATATTAAAAATTTAATCAGGTTGCGGTAGAAGTGTAACGCCGAGCACTGGTATAACTCCGACCCGGAACCTGGCATTAATCGCAGTCCTCAGTTCCGGATTGGGACCATACTAATAACCGCGTTACACCCCAATCGTAGCTCGATAAAAAAATCCGATTTTTACTTGGGGTTTGAGGGGTTAAAGTCTTTGACAAAAATTAATAAAGATTAACACACTGTATAAAATTAATTATACAAAATTATAAAATTCAAACTTATTTCTCTTATAATTTTTATTCAACATTTCTACGCAAAAATTTATCACATAAAATAATTATTTTGTATAGTGAAATAACTATTTTGTTATCATTGTTTTA
>JABFQA010001331.1:0-10029 GCA_022817065.1 Probaryconus sp. ZL-2020 | reverse complement strand
TGTAGGGGTAAGCTAGGGATTGAGAAATTAAAATGCAGCTAAAGAAAGTGCATCTTCAAGTCATGGAGGCTTTATTAAGACTGACGTTTTAGAGACGCTTGGTCTTTTACAATCTTTACCTGACGACACATTCTGTAAAATTTCGGTGTTATGCACATTCTTGCTTTCTCCTTAAAACTATGTACCACAGTCGGCCAATCTTGACATTTGACCGGCTCGGTCAATCAAACTTATTTTGTACAAAATTCTTACACGCTACTTAATCATACTACAATTAGTAATTAAATCGCAAACAATCTTACAGGCTTAATCCTTTACATAGGGCTTCATTTGATCAGGTGAAACAACACCGTGATACGGACGCTGGGTAACCTGGTATCCTTCTACATCTTTAACAATATATCTATCATAGTCTAATACTTTTTCAACGACGTAAGGTCCCTTATATTTAGGTATTAGTTTCTTATTAACGCCAGGAGTGGTGTCGATATTAGTGATCATAACATAATCGCCTTCACTATATGTCTTCGCGGGTTTTCGATTCTTATTATAATTAAGTTCGGTTTTCTGCTGCAGGTTCGCAATATTTCCTGCCGCAGTTTCTCGTTCTTCAGAGAGATTCCGATCATCTGTCAAATAGGATTCAAGAATCGAACGCAGATTATCATTCGCGATTCCCGCTTGATCAATTCCAAACAGTAATCGACTAGGCGTTTTACCGGTGCTTCGGCACACCGTATTGTTTATAGCGTGCTCAATTTTTCCCAACGCGTTATCCCATTTGTCAGGTTGATCGCAAACTTTTGACAACATTGGCGTCAACACTCTATGACACCTTTCAACTTGACCATTGGCACGCGAAGTTCCAACGGCTACAAGTACGTGGCCAGTTGACTCGTTTTTAAGGAATTCCTTGAACTCTTGAGAGGTAAAACAAGCACCTCGATCGGTAATTACGCGCTTCGGTTTACTATAACTTCTAAAATAATCTTTTAAACATCGCACGCTCTCGGCAGCAGTGGTAGTTTTGCAGGCATAAAATCTAACAAATTTTGTAAAACCGTCTGACACTGACAAGATGAACTTATTTCCCTTGTTGGTCTTTTCTAAGGGACCGTAGTGGTCGACGTGAATAGTTTGAAACGGCAAGTTGTCTTTAGGAATACTATGGAGGTAACCCTCACACTTACCACTGTGCGGAGAGAATGCGATACATCTCAAACAATTATCGATGTAATCCTTAACTTTATCTCGTAAATTCGGAAACCAGTACAACTTCAAAATTCGTTCAGCGACCTTTTCGAGCCCAACATGTCCTAGATCATCGTGACATGTACGAATAATATTCTGCTCTAGGCTTCTAGGGACATAAAATAATAAATTGCCTTTATGTTTCCGGTAAACTAATCCGTCGCGCAATTCGTAACGTTTGCTTTCGGATTTTTCTAACGTTTCTCGCAATTTCGGAATCTCGTTATCGCGGTTTTGAGCAATCGCAAGAGTTTGATCGAAAGAGTTCGGCTCCAATACATAAATGCCGTAACATCTACTCAAAGCGTCAACGTGAGCCATGCGTTTCCCAGGCCGATGGACAATCTCATAATTGTAATTTTGCAAAAACATCGCCCACCTGGAAATACGCGGGTTCACATTTTGTTTGCTGAGAGTCAGTCGTAAACTATCGCAATCAGTAACAATACGAAAGGGTATGCCATAGAGATAAACTTCAAAACGCCGTATTGCGTAAACAGCTGCGAGGCACTCGAGCTCAAAACTATGATAATTTGATTCCGCTTGTGTCGTTCGACGGCTAAAATACGACACAGGCCTGAATATTCCATCTTTTTGTTTTTGGAGCAGAATTGCGCTAAACCCTGATGAGCTGGCATCGCAATGCAATTCCGTTTCTAGCTCCGGCGAGTAGATCTCTAAGATGGGTTGTGTGGCTAAGAGGCCTTTCAAGGTCTCAAATGCCTCTGTTTCCTCAGTTCCGAAGGTAAAGCTAGCATCTTTTTTGACTAGGTCATAAAGAGGCTTCGCGATGACAGAAAACTTAGGAATAAATCTTCTAAAATAGCTGGCGAGACATACAAATCTGTGGACATCCTTAGTGCAACGAGGCAATGGGTAATCTATGATTGATTGAATATTTGACATGCTTGGTTTAATCTCCTCCTCACTTATTGTATAGCCCAAATAGACTATTTCTTCGTATAAGAGACTACACTTATCTAAACGGAATTGGAGAGAATACTTCCGCGCGAGCTCAAGTACTTCCCGCAGTATTGCAATATGCTCCTCTAATGTCTTCGTGGCAATAAGGAGATCGTCCAAGTACAATAAGATTTTATTCTGACGAGTTAAGGGTTCAAAGACATGACTAATAAAGCGCTGAAATTCTCTAGGAGCGTTGGCTATTCCAAATGGCATTTTCAAAAACTCAAATTGACCCAACGGAGTAACAAAAGACGTGTATTTCACCGATGTTTCCGCCATTTTAACATGATAAAATCCGTTTTTCAAATCAAGGCTAGTAAAATATTTCTTGTCCCTTAAAGTATCAATATGATCATCTATTAATGGGGTTGGGAAGTTGTCTTTAATCGTAACCTTATTTAACTCCCGATAATCTACACAAAGCCGAATTTCCACATTCTTCTTACGGACCAAAACTATAGGACTAGCAAACGGAGATTTACTAGGTCTAATAATACCGTCATTTAACAGGCCATCTAAAACAACACGTAGCTTTTCTTTATCAGAAAATGCCAATCTCCTAGGTGTAAAACAAATAGGTTTATCATCCTTCAAGCGTATACACATTTCCCATTCTGGTTCTAATTTATCATTACAGGGCGACATATAGCAAGAATCATACAATGACTGGATCTGGTTGACAACAGTTGATTCAATCTTTGGATTTACATTTAGAGTTTTATTCACACTTACGGGTTCATGAACATAATCATCGCTCATAATCTCTTGAATAGCATTTATGGTTTCGTTTAACTGAGGTTCAAGCATCACCTCTTCGATGTGTACCTGTTCGCCAAAAGTAACTTTCAATTTTTCGGAAGATATAAAGTCGCGGCCTAAAAGAGCTGTGGAAACAATGGCATCATTAGGGACGACGTGAAATTCAATATTCACCGTGACACCGGCAATCTCGAAACAACTCTAAAAAATTTCGAGTATGTCCAACCTGGCACCATTGATTCCACGGAACGAACGATTTTCTACCATTGCTCGTAATTTACAAAATTTCGGAACATAATTCGATTTTATAATACTTATTGGCGAACCAGAATCAATCATCGCATTAAAAGAGTACTCACATTGGTCTCCCGAATCTTTCCCATACCTATACTTCACCACAATCATGTAAGGATCGCGAAGTAACGCACTCGTTTCTGCATCCGCCGATTCCAGTGCCGCCACGTTAGAAGACGTACTTGAACTCGCCCTCCTCCCTATCTTCGGACAATCTCGTACATGATGGTCACCTTCACATTCGAAACTCGAAGAGAGCGAATACGACTGACGCGGCGTACGACGTAATGGTCAGTACAAAGCGGACCTAGTAACAACTTTTACTCGTCAAAACTCGAGTACAAAACTATTTGCCGAATATCGGAAATATCTTTAGAGCAGGTGTGAACAAACACTACGTATCTCGTGATGTACATCTGTTGTGCAGGCCCACTAGCTAGCGATCCCGCTCTAATGTATTTATGAGCTTGTTTTCCCAAACTCGGGGACCCTAATAAAGTTTATGACCGTATGTCGACGTTGGGCACGTAATTCAGATGTTGAGCACGTATTGCTGAGCACCAAATAACTACCGCGAAAGACATGTACATCAATATGACGCGTGTCTTCTACCTATTTCGCGGATACCAATTTCGACGATTATCATCTTCAATAATTTTTGCGACCGTATGCCGACGTTGAGCACGTAATGCCGGTATTGAGCACGTATTGCTGAGCACTAAGCAACTACTGTGAAAATATTCGCGCCCGTATGACGGATGCCCTTACTTATTTCACAGATAACACTTTCGACGATTATCGTCAACAACCCTTTCCGATAGCTTCCCCAATAACACAAAGAGTGGCACTTTCATACTTTGGGCAGAGATTGTATCCCACTTCTGAAACTGTAGGGGTAAGCTAGGGATTGAGAAATTAAAATGCAGCTAAAGAAAGTGCATCTTCAAGTCATGGAGGCTTTATTAAGACTGACGTTTTAGAGACGCTTGGTCTTTTACAATCTTTACCTGACGACACATTCTGTAAAATTTGTTAAAATTTGTGAATGTGTTATGCACATTCTTGCTTTCTCCTTAAAACTATGTACCATACTTTAGTAAATTCGTCCAGTCATAGATTAATTCATCGAAAAATTTGAAACATGAAAAAAATCAAAATAAAGTATAATTAAATAAAATAATATTATATAAATAAAATAATAATAGTATTATATAAATAAAATAATAATTTTTGATTTATTTTCAACTTTTGTTCTCATTTTCATTAAAAATTCATTATTATTGATATCTTGTAAAAAGTTCATTAATATTATCATTAATGAAATTTCAAAACAAAAAAGCCTCACTCTAAATGTGTACAGATTAATACAGAGCTTTTAAAAATAATTGCTAAATGACAAAATAAAAAAAAGTGCTTTATAACTAAGAGTTTCAGTGTGTCGTATAAGCGAGACTTAGGTCGACAGAGCGGTTGGTTGTTTTGGACTACTCGGTGGTCGTGAGACATCACCTAATGCCGAATTGTTGGAGTCGCGCGAGATGTCGCTAATGATCTTGTCGGTTGCGATGGGAAGACGTTTCAGTTCTATTACAATTGAATTGCCCTCCATCGGCCTGATTACTATCACGACACGACAAAGACGCCCATTGTTACTACCGTCCTGACCATTCATTATTTATTGCCACCAATTTATTCAGTTACGCAATTACAATTTTTATACTTTCTTCTTCTCTTACTTTGTTACGGCAATGCGATTAAGCAGTAACTCTACAATAAAATTCTCATACACGTCGAATCGTCTTCTTGATTATTTTTAAAACATCTCTATTTTTAATGGTAACTTCCAATTGATTCTGTTATTTCATATCAATAAAATTTTTGAAACAAGATAGTATTATTCATTAATAATTGGAAACGAGATGTTTTGGTAAGAAAACTCTTAAAGTTTTTCAAGTGATAATTTCGAATAAAAATTTGTTGTAAACACAATTTCATTATTAAAAATATGTCATCTTTAAATTCTTCACCTAAAGAACTCAATATAAAAAAAAAAAATTTAGAAGAAATATACAATCAAAATGTAAAAAAAAGCGACCACTAATTAGCCAGAACTTTCTCGGAATTAATAAAGAAAAAAGTAAATCCCTTCTGACCTGGTTAAAATTCAAAGAGTAATATATTTAGCGTTACTGCACACATTGCCTTTGAATCATAAACATTATCTTTTGACAAAGAGAGAAACTATTAATTACGTTAAGTAGATTCTTTGAAAAGAAAACAACATTATTATTCTTATTGGGCAAAAAAAAAAAAAAAATAACAGCATAGAAAAACGAAGAGTGTGCGGTTTTTTGCAGACACATTTGAATCTCTTTCAGAAAAAGGAGTTCCGGTGATAAAAGACACCATAGGGAAAGACCTCTGACTTCTCTTGCATAAGCATCTGTTAATGGCGCATGCGCACGAGATGAAAATATTCATGTCACTATCCGCGTGAATAAGATTGTATTTAATTTGATGAAAGGTTAAAGGAGAAAGGGGTGAAGGGAGAGGGATGGGGGCAGGAGGGAAAGGCGCGCTTGTGATAAATGTTTCATGTCTTGTCGTCTCTCGTCCCTTTTGATTCTTGCGCGCGTGATTTCGAAGGAATCCGGTCTAACACGAGGGTCAAGGGCGTCAAACCCGAGCTAAATTAATCATCGAAAAAAGTAGCCGAGCACGAGCGACTGACACGCGAAGGGTTAACCCCAACAAAAACGGTTGACATTACTTTGAATTATTGAGAATCTTATCTGTTAAGTCATGATAGGCTTTTATGAATGTTTTGACAGTACCCATGTAAAAATGAACATATATGCCCCATATATGTAACCATATATGGACATATATGAAATATATATAAACCATATATAAATATGATGCCATATATGCTCCATATATGACAACATATATGTAACATATATGTCTCATATATGGCAAAATATATGTCACATATATGGTACATATACAGGGTGTTCCATTTTAATCTTTGCAGCAGAATATCTTATGAAATATACCTTGTATGAAAAAAATGACTGCAATGTGAAGTTCATATTTTTAAAGGACTATTAACTTAAGTCATAATCAAAATCCCCTGCCTGTAATTACAGGGGAGCAGCGAGGGGCAACTATCAAATTTTAAATAGGAATCTCAATTTTTTATTTAATTTTTGGATTCTTTATAAAAAAATATGAAACTTTTATTTGAAACATTTTATTTGTTTCGTTTTGGATGGCTCTGATTTCTGCGAAAAAATGGGGATTCCTATTTAAGATTTTATAGTTGCTGAATAAAAAGTCTGAAAAAGTCTGAAACGAGTCTGAAAAAGTCTGACAAAGTCTGAAAAAATCGGAAAAAGTCTAAAAAGAAGTTTGAAAACATCTTGAAATTGGAAATTCAAACTTTTGCAGACTTAATCTGAAAAATTCTGAAAATGTCTTCCTGATTTAGAATATTTCAAACTGTTTCATAGTTTTTCAGACTTTTTTTTGTTGGTAAAAAAAAAGAAGTCTGATAAAGTCTGAAAAACTCTGTAAAAATCTGAAATATTCTGAAATCAGGAAGACATTTTCAAAACTATTCTGACTTTTTTAGATCAAAGTCTGAAAAGGTCTTAATTCCCAATTGCAAGAAATTTTCAGAGCTTTTCAGACTTTTTTAGACGTTTTCAGACAAATTTATTTCTATAAGGGTAACTTTGTTGCTATCGTGGCAACATAATTTTCTAAATCAAAAAATTACTATCTTACTTTGTAACAAATAATATGTTTAATTTAAACAAATTATTTGGTTACGTGTTAAGCCAATCACTTCGGACAATGTTTACGCGCGAAATTTAAAATTAACCAATGAAACCTTCTGATTCAGCGAACAGATAATTTGGTTTATTTAACGAAACGTTTAGTCGGCGCTATGTTATTTAGAGAATTTGGTTAAATGAAATAAAATTTAGTTAACTAAACCAAACATTTTTCTGAGTGTATTCTTTTGTATTTGAAGGTGAGAAAATTCTTATGAATTTCATTTTGAATTATGGTAGTTTGGTTTATAGTGGATTCTTGAAAAATGTGATTATTGATAATTGAAGGCCCGCGTTCTATAACCCGATTTAAGCTCGTGGCTGAACGGTCTCGCACATCAAAACTTGTTCGCTCAGCAGTCGTGCACTAACTGTAGTGGGGGAAGCTCGCGTACGATTTCGATGTGTCAGACGTTCAGCCACGAGCTTAAGGCGGGTTATAGAACGCGGGCCTTCAATTTATGAGTATGAAGTTCTCATCGATTAATTCATCGAAAAATTTCTATAAAGAAATTAGATTTATACTGACTTACATGTTTGTATAACACATCTCATGTAAAAATGAACATACGTGTCCCATATATAAATATGGAGCTATATATGATCCATATATGACAACAGATATGTAACATATATGTCTCATATATGGCAAAATATATGTCACATATATGGTATATAACTGACTTGCATTCATATATGGGACATATATGGTATATATATGTTAACATTTATGGAACATATGAGCAATATATGGACATATATGGTAACGCATAAGGCAAATATGTAAGTCATATATGAAACATATATGGTTACATATATGTGATTTATTGACATTTATTGGCAAAATATTGTTAATTTTTGCGAAATGAAAAATTTTAGTTTGACAACATTAATCTTCACCAATAATTTTCAGCTGTTTCTTGCTGAAGATTTCTTCCGCCAAATTCAATATGGCTGCTATTTTTAACCTTTTAAGGACGGGACTGGTCGATATTTCGAACACCAATTTTGTCAGACACTCGACGTAACAAATACCTCGATTTTATGTACAAATATCGAGTAAAAAAAGTCAACTTTCAACGTAAAAATCCCCGTCCTGAAAAGGTCAAAGACACTGTCATGTCAACTACATAATTTAGAAAAAGAAAACGATGTTACCAACACAAAAAAACACCCACGTTGATTCGTGCTGTTTCAGCACGAAACAGTTAATGCAGAATATTTAGAAATTATCTTGACAGACTATTTCGATTATGTTAACGATCAAACTAATAAAGTTAGTTTTTAAAAATAATCTGGTAAAAATAATTTTTGAAATTTCTTTATTACCACAGAGATCTATTACCATAATTTCTTTATTATCTTACAAAAAATAGTTTACTAATTTTAAAACTTTAGATTAGAGTGTAATCTTATCATTAGACACAAATATTGTGATAATAAAAAAATATATTTATATAATATGATAAAAATGAAGATTTAATATAAATGTAATGAAACGAAATTACGAGCAAACTAGTTGCATAATAAAATTTGTGTTAGTTTTAAAAAAAAAAAGATCAAATTAAGATGCAAGTTACGTAGTACGGAAATTGTGGATAAATTAAATAACAGGGAAAAATAAGTACATTTCAAGAACAACTGGCGTCGGGAATAAAACGCAGAGGGCAGAGTTACTATGAATAAGTGTCGTCAGCGGGGCGTCTCAAAAAGTCGACTAGAATTATAACGATAGTAGTAATGGGTTACATCCCATAAGATTCGTATTAGGGTTGTTCTGCTGCTTCTAACGAGAGTACATTAGCGCAGTAGAGAACGTTAGTATACGTTCTGGTACGTGCTAAAAGATTAGAAATCGCAAGCTAAATGAAGGTAAATAAAGAGCAGGCAATTCAACATACGAATCAACATTTTATGCGTGTCGTAGTACCAGCGAATTTATGATAGCGAACAAATGGTGCAGCTTTGAGATAGTAAATGTAACTATCAGATATATATGCTTAAAAAGTTATCATTTTATATACATTATCTTTGATAAACAATTTATGGTCATCATTAGAAATAATTTTCATCGAAAAATATAAGATACTGCTAGTCTGAAAATAGAACTTTTCACTGCTAGGATAGCGGACAAAAGTGGAACTACAGCTCTGAAGAGCATAGTTTTCAGTCCAAGGACTGAATTAAATATTAACAAAATTAACATGATTTATTGTCGTAATTACTTTTGCAGGTAAATTTTTCTAGTTTACCAGTATCTTGATTAGATTTTTTCTAAAAGGTATAATCTTTTCTTTCCATATTATAAAAAAGTTTTCTCCGCCGCCGGTGTCATTTTCCGCTAATCCAGGATTTTGCGAGAGAGAGAAAGAGGGGGAGGGAGAGGGAGAGATATATTTATCATAATAACATGTAATCCAATGTGGCCAGAATTCGTAAGATTATGAGAACATTTAGATGTCATATTAATGTTAAATATTGCCCAAGCATAATCAGTATTAAATACATTTATAAATATTTACATAAAGAACATGACAGAGCCTTGATAGCTATAAAAAGTAAAAAGAATAAAGAATGTATTCATGATGAAATATCAAATTATATCGATACTAGATATATTTGTCGAATAGGAGCAGCATTGAGAATTCAAAAGCTACCTGTAACACTTAAATCTAAAATAACGTAATTCGGTTAACAGTCCATAAAGAAAATATGCAAAACAATGTTTTTAACCCTTCATGATCTAACTTTTTTTTGGCAACATAGTGATCCAACTGGGTCTTTAAAGTCCAAACCATTTTATTTATATTTAAAGTTAATCCAAAGTGTTTTTATGAATGTAGCATAATATCTTAAACCTAAATGAAGCTTTTTACAAAATGGGAAGACTACATTATTGTATTTATCATTGGCGGCAGCG
>JABFQA010001330.1:0-14160 GCA_022817065.1 Probaryconus sp. ZL-2020 | reverse complement strand
TTTTTTTTTTTTTTTTTTTTTTTTTATTAATGTTTGTAACGACACAGAAATACAGAAATTGGATCGTTAGTTATAGTATTTTCATTTCTCTCATAATATATATTTTTATTCTCCTTCTTTGGTACAATTATTGTTATGTGTGTCATAATATGTTCACTCCTCACAAACTATTGAATATCAAATATTAACATAATCACTTATATTTAACATTGTCATGATAAAATTAGTAGTTGAAATCAGTAGTACAAATATGTCGGATTAATGCTTAAGTCTTTGCCACTAAAAATAGTTCTCCGATTGATTTGTAACTGGAATCCGAATAAATATCACCAATTTAAACCGTTTCAGTAATATTAATCGTTAATTTCAACATGTCAGATTAATACTTGAGTCGTACTACTGAAAATAATATACTCAAATTGATTAGCATCTAGAAATTTGTGTAACGGTACACAGCTGCCAACTGCAACGAATTTGATAACAAAGTATAACACGTAAAAATCTAAAATATAATAAAATTTTCAATCCGCGTTTAAAATAACAAAAAAAAAAAATTCAAATAATCGTTATAAAAATACAAATCGTCGAATTCAATAAAATGTGCCACGCTTCAGTGGTTTACACGGTGGATTAGGTTGTATACCGTTCGTTCGAAAGTGAAAAGGATTTGTAAGTAAAGGATTAGTTGATAACAGATATCCGGCATCAATTTCAAATTGATTTCATTGATCAAGTTACGCGGATCTGTAGTGAAGTAAAAGTAAAATTGTAAATGCAGTTAAAAACGTGATGCTGAACTTTTAACATGCTTCCAATTGTATTTTTTACGTATAAATAAACTTTCGGAGCAATTTAGTTGAATTGAAAACGTATCCGGAAAAAGCAATATTCCATAATAAGTAATTTTGTTTACAATTTCCTGTTTCTTTTTTTAAATATTTTCACCGTCATCCCTCGACAACAATAAGTAAAGCCAAAAACAAAAGCTTTAGAAAAAAAAATTGCTTTTATAATTGCAACGTAAACGGATGCACGTCAATTTATATACTTGATTCGAAGTACGATTTATTATAGTGTCATTTGTAACCACAATTGTAGTTTCAGTAACCATATCTTTTCTGACTGTATAATTCATTCGTTTCTTGCCGACACGATGTATAGATGTATAGACAGGTTTAATATTTCAACGAATGCAGATTTCAGGGATAAATTATGATGTAATGGTGTAATCAGAGAATGCCCTAAAAACCGAACGAAACGTAGAACTGATAAAATGGAATAACAATGTTGAAGTGCAGCCGAAGCAACGGAATAATCGATAGCGTTTCAACTTTTTTATTCAGATTCATTTACAAAAATAAAGTGGAAAATGGATTGCCTCGTTTCTTAGAAGCCGTTGGTAACTATATATTTTTACTTTCAAATTCAATCTTATTACAGGATACAAAGCTCTCCGATGCAATACCAAAAATCTGAGTATCATTTCCGACGTTTCATTGAATATTGTTTTCTTATTACAAAATAAGAGAGAAAAAAAAAAAAGAGAAAAAAGTTATGAGTAACGGATAAGCGAGCGATGTTGAGCGTGATCACATGTCAAAGTCCATGGAAACAAAAGCCCTTTGAGACGATCGATTAGAAATAATTTTAATGAATAGGGATTGTAATTTAAGTTGTCGGCTTCTAACTTTTATAAATTTCTTCGCTACAACTTTTGTAACAGTTTTTAATTTGGCTCCGAGATTATTAGTGTTTTGTTTATAACAGTAAGACTTTGCGTGCCGCAGAAGAGGTATTATGCAAAATTGCTTTGAAGTTGTTTACGTGATGTTCCGGCGGTCGGTTATTTGCATAAAATTGTCTGTCTTTATTTAACGGCACTACCGAGACACGTGCGTCTTCTTCTATTTATAATTATTGACATACGAAGTATTTTATTGTTCGTGAAATTTCATTTTTATAAAGATATTTCCTATTTTTTTTTCTTTCTTTCGCACGTACAATTTGAAAAGCCAAGTTCTTTCAATAAATTCAAGAGATCTGTTCACGACAATATCTAAGGAAAATCTTTGCAATAATTTGTAATACCATTTATTTGTAAATCACTTGTTAACAAAAAGTGCCGCGCATATTCCTTCGCAATTTCCTTAAATGCCGAGGGAATAAAAATAATTTCCAACGGTTTCGCGACGGAACCGGAATAATTAAAAAGGTTTCAATGAAACGGAGAAAATGTCGTGAGTCACGAATGACTATTAAACAAAGAATGCGAAAAGCGTACTTTTCATTGAAAATTTTCTTGAAAAGCGTCGTAATCGTTTGCCGAGGCATTTCGTTGAGTTTTGAGTACGCGGAAAAAGTACAACGCGTTGGTTCGCTCACAAGTGGCGCGTAATGGGCGAAGCCCCCTATATAACTCATTATGTGTGATGAGAAGTTGTCGGGTTGCGGCCGACAACGACTGCGGCGCGCAAATGCTTGCTGAATATTTGGGAAGTGTCGCGTCGCTTCCCCGCTAAAATTGCGTCGACCTGAAAACACGAGAGCGCGAATTCTGCGATGTCTGAGCTGAAATCTCAACCGTTAGACACCGCAGGGAAATTAAGTCTGCAATATTCATTCGGCAACAGCACCGCGAATGTCGTTGCCGCGCGAAATTCGATTACTTTTTCTGCCAAAGTTATGATACTAATTTCAGAGATAAAATGCTACGGCTTAATGCCGGAGAATAAGAAAATCTCGAGGGCTACTAATTCAGTTCGCGTAATAATGAATTCGCTCATGCAAATAGTCAAAGTTGCCTGCAAAAATAAATTTCATTTTGTTTATTGAAATGAAGTTTTGTTAAGTGTCATTGTCGCAAAACATAACTGACGAAAACGTTAACTCGACATCCTGAAGAGAAAATAATAGAAAAATTCTACGCTGATTCATTTTACACTGATTGACGTAAATGTAGAACAAAAAAAAAAAGAAAGAAAGATAAAAAAGGTCCACGAAGTTGGAAACAAGTTTCGGTACGTTTAATACAATGGTTAAAGTAAACAATGTAAATCGTACTAATTAACTATCATAAGCCGAGAGATATTGTGACTTTAGCAACGATTTCAATTTTATGTCGATTTTATATCTCTTATTTTCTTTGAAATAATGTATCATTAACGCGGACGTATATTATGATTGATGATCGGGTTTTATTAGCAGAAATAGTTGTATCTATAATTGCATATCATTGCACCGCAATATATCTCGTACGTGTGAATTTAAGCCGATTATATCAAAGCTATATCTTTTTCCGCAACCTCAATATTTTGTCGCTGATCCCGCGCATAAGAAATCCTCTCATGGAATGATTTAACATCGAATGTACGTATATACATAAAGATAAAGAAATAACAAAAATAATGCGTTTCTGATCAATTCGTGTTCGTGGTTTTGAAGTTTTCCGTCTACTCAATACGATATATTGCATTATGTCGATTTCAATAAGTGCGCTATGCAATTTATATTGTAAATGACAACTCATTTTTCGCGTCCAAGGAAAAGCGTTTTCTTCTATTTTTCGCTGCGTTTAATAAATAATTCCGTTAAATCAGTTTTTACACGAATTTAACCGTATTTTAATAATTTCGAAAATAGCGTATTTCGCTTTAACTGGAAACTTAATATTAACTTGTGCGAAGAACGTCATCTGGGTCAAAAAGGCCAAAAGAGTTTCGCGCGGCTGTATTTACATTATGAATTAAAACATTCACGCGAAAATGGAACTTTTAAATTAGCATTCAACATAATGCGGAAAGCCATTCACCGTTAAATATAAATCATTTCACTGTCCATTATTTAATATAATTGGGAGCTTTAACATAATGAAGCTGTGTAGTTTTGAATAGTGCATTGTGTCGAGTTTAACACAAAAACAATGTCATATGCCAATTCAACCAATTATTTATAATTGCTCTTTTTCATTTTCATGTTTGTACCATTTTTTTTTTGTGCGACGCAATTATTTCTTAATATGTTACACAGATTCATTTAAAAGATTTTTTATGTGGCTGAATAACAGCACGCTCTCAGCACATTAGAAGAAAGCGTATTTTTATTCAATTTAACGTGGTTGCGGATTAGATATTGTTGCCAGGATCATGTATGTAAAATTACAGGTTTCGGAATTCCTTCAAACTCAAACTCAAGCCGAACCCGAACCCGATTAAAAATTCTTATTTTGCGTTTAAATGGGTACTTTATATAGAGACGTAAATATTCTCTGCACCTGGAGAAGCGGTTATAGGGAATTCCAGAACCTATAATTTTACATACATGATCCTGGCAACAATATCTAACCCGGAACCATGTTAAATTGAATAAGAAAACACTTTTAATGTGCTGAGAACGTGCTATTCTTCAGCCACATGATTTTTTTGCGTAAATTGAATTGGATTTCTTATTAGGTAAGAGAAGGTAATTTGATGATATCTATAAACACGTCCAATATGCAAATTTGAATTATGGCTTCTTCTTTGTATATCACTAAATTACCTGCATCGATCCCATTCTAACTTACATATTGAATTATTAATTTCCAATGCAGTTAGATGTGATTGGTAAAATATGTTTACGTTACAATAATTTTAAAGCGTTTATGTAATGCTAGCCGTATATAAAATCAAAATAAAACTGATCGCTTAGGCTATATACATCTGTTAATACTTGATTTCGAATATTTAGTGGATTCACCCTTTCTATATGTAATTAAATGGTTCATTCACTCTGATTTTCTCTCTGTCTCTCTCCTACTCACAGACCAAGTACAAATAGAAGTACACGATTACATTTCGTTGAACAGTAACGTTATGAGAATCGCTAAAACTGTTCGACAGATATTTTAAGCGTGCGATAATAAATTGAAAGCGAAATTTCGTGTAACGTTAAAGTTTGTCGAACATTAATATAGAATTTAGTGGAAGTCAGCTTGATTTCAGTGGTTGTAATTCGAGGCAATCCACGACTCGCGTCCAGAGCGATCATTTTTCTATCGAACGAAGCAGTAGATCTCGGCGAAAGACCATTCCTTGTTTCGGCTCGCGTCATAAATAACATCCTAATCACGATACATCCATACGATTGGATTACAATCAGAAAAATATTCAGTACGTTGCAATATATTTGTAATCGACTTGAAATTTCTATAATACGTGATATTAGGATGTTATATCATAATAAAAAATAATGATGGTTAAATTGGCAGAAGATTCAAAAATTATTAATTTAAAAATTGAGAAAAAAACAAAAAAGTTTTCTCAATATACATTTTAGTTTTCTGAAATTTAAATTAATAATTTTTGAATCTTCTGCCAACTTAACCATCATTAAAAAATATCACAGTCGAATTACCACGAATAAAATATCACGATACAAAATCATGATATTTGAATGAAAATAAACCCAAACCGTAATACATATAAAGACAAATGCATAATCCTATATAGAGTTCCGATAAAGTAAAAATACTTACACTGTCCTAACTCAGTGGAAAGTGAAAACTTTCACGCCATTTATTTTTTTACTAAGTTTGTCAGTGAATTAAACCGAATTCGATTCCATTGCTAGTGTACGCGATCGTATTGGTCGCGTAAATATATCGTATCGGCTTTAAACAGAAATGGCATATTGCCAAAAAGCGAACCGTATGACAGTCGAAGATTGCGCGCGTCGTTTCAGTATCGAGGATCCTCGTAAAGACGGGAATCTATAGGGGCGCAACGTCACGGGATTCGACCCAGTAATTCTCCAGGTTCGGCTATTATGTAAGCCGGATGTAAATGAGCCAGGATATGTGAAAGGAAAGTGAGCGAGAGACGGCGCGCCGTCAGCACCGGCTCTCCTGAACCCCGACGGATATGCATTTGCCAAATTATTCCCGAACGCTCGGCCTGGCCATTGTTGTGCGTGTTGGACATGATGGACTTTGTACATCGAGCCCCGATGAATCATATCTTTTTACACTCTTTCGATCATATTTTCCTGACACACGATCGCCTTTTCAAAAGCGCGCCCGGATAATCAAATTATCTCCACAGTATAGACCCATTTGTAAATATCCACATCAATTTTCCCCGCATTTGAAATTATTCGCGCGTTTCATGATTTTTGCGCGGAATATAGACAATATGTTGTTTTTAATAAAAGGTATAACATTTTTGTGTTATTACCTTTTTTTTTCTGATATCTGTTATCAGAGACACATTGAAAATATTCGAGATTTTCATATTGCGTTCATTCTCATCTCACCGACGTAAGAGAGATAAGACATGCTGTAAAATGAGTATCTTACTTTAATTATCTAGTAAAAAACTTTGTTTTTCCTGACTTTTGCAATCGTCCAAAGTTTTATAAACTTTCTTGACTTAACGGGTTTATTTGTTATAAAAATTAACAAGGAATAACATTTATAGAGTCAAAAATAAACGCACGAGAATATTTTGCACTGCAATAAAAAAAAAAAAAAAGAATTACCGAATGCGTTGCAACTTACATCGACTTTCTACATTTTTTACGGGGTAAGATTTTTTTTATTATCCTTTTAACAATCATACCGTAAATTTATGATATTCTCTTTGAGTTCGTGTTTATGTTCAAGTTATATGTTTACCAAAATTGAACTATCTCGTGGCATTATTTTACGGTATCATGAAAATGTACACCAAAAAAAAAAAACATATTATTATCATTTACAATAAAACACGTGTTTTTAACCGCGCATGTATAATAAATGCTATTCCTGATAAATAAATCAACCGAACTGAAAAAAAGTCCACCGGTAGTATATTTTGCTGTTGGCAAACATAAAATGGATTGTTGTCGACTTACATGGATTGTAAAAAAAAAAACTTGTGTTTGATTGATGGATATTGACAGTTATAAAATTAACAACAATTATGCAGAACCCTGGTGATCCATCATAGTTATTCATGGTTATGATTGAGATAATGGACAATCAGCGATGATTTCACCTGATCAATTTTCTTGTATGATAATTAATTATCTTGCACAACACAGAACTGGCAATCTACATTAATTATTATTTTAATATTGATGACTTCGTTCATGACTGTTGGCTGATATAATTACATCCTTTTCGCATTAATTATTTCATAATCTTGCATACAACGTTTATGACATTTTATCCGTGAAATAATAAATATTTGATTATTGTATTAACTAGTGAAACAATTATTCCGTTTAATACGGAATTAATGTATCGATAAAAGGAAGAAAAAAAAAAAAATTTTATGCATTATGCATCAAAGTAAAATAAAGATGTTTTCAGTAAAGCTTGAGGAAGGTTTGTTATTAAAGCAGTTCTAATCGTGACGAGCAAAACGAAACTCTGACGCAGAGAACTAAAAACTGTACTTAACTGAATGTATTTAGTGAATAAACGATTGAACTAAAAACAGCAGTTAATTTACTGAAGCGTTGCCTGATGAAATCGTCGTTAGCCTAACTGCACATTTCTTTAACTTACCGAATGTAAAAGTGAATTCAAATAGTACGTCATTATGTTATCTTATCTTTTAAATAAATTCCCTTTTACGAATTGTAAAACGTAATTTCCCATTCGAATCAATGATTGCCTTTAAACGTAGTTTTATAGTTAACTTTTTTTTTTCGAAGACACCTCTTTTAATGAAAAAGTGTTTGCAACGATTTTATTGTCATTTTTAATCGAATCAAAAAAAAAATGGTGACAAATAGATAGAGACATGTAGACAGTGTGTATAGACAACTCTACAAATAGATTCAAGTATACAATCATTGTATATTCATACTATGACCATTATATAGCTTAATCCTTCGTCTGCTGTCCACAGTTTTAATCGAAATCCGCTTTAAATTGTAAATGTCCAGCACGCGGAATACATTTAGGGCTTCCTTTTTAATGACAAGGGTTGTCCTATAGTGACATGAATTTCACACCTCGAATATTCGTGTAACCTGACTAATGGATTCATTCAAATTTAAATGCTTTACAGATCAAAGATACATCGTGTTGAACGCACATTATGCACTGAGAAAAATAATATAGAAAAAATTGTTATAATTCCTTGTAAAAGTATTGTATAGCAGGAAATTGCTGAAAATTACTATGTATCATAATAAAAATTATAACAATTTTAAAAATATTTTCTTCTAATTTTTATTATGATACATAGTAATTTTTCATCAATTCACTGCTATACAACACTTTTACAAGGAATTATAACAATTTTTTCTATATTATTTTTCTCAGTGTGGATACATTTTTATAAAGTAATAATTAATTAATTATTAATAAGATGTGATTATAGTCTTTTCACAAAATTGTTTCAATTATAGGGAAAAAACAAATTCACGTTGTTCGTTTGAACAATAGTTTAAGTCTTATCGATGATCATATTTCCATAATTTTTCTCGCTGAAGATCATTATTAAATATTACAGCAACATTAATCAACAAGGTTATTTATTAAATCAACGGTATTTCATTAATCGACGATCAAATGTTTAATAATGCGTGCGGCTAAATAATTAATATTAAGGTTAAAAAAAAAAAAGAACGCACCGGTATAATCCAGTATTTCACATTTCATTTGATCACATTGCGTTTGATTTTCGAGTTGCAATAACGTCGATCTGTTTGATATGCGACGTGCTTAATCTTGTTGAACGAAGCGTTTAATTGACGGATTTTAAGTCAATATAAACGATGATACTGAACACTGGCGACGCGAGTTAAATATATCGAAGACTCATATTACACAACAATAATCGTTATCTTCATTTTTTATGGTTTGCCATTATTCATTGATCACGTCAGAATTCTTTCACGCGGATCATTGAAAGTTACAACGGGATTTTAATGTATTATTAATAAACTTGTTTGCTTTTTGTCGAATCGTTAATGAAGTTATTTCAAATGGATTAAATTTATCATTAAAATAATAAAAAGTCGGTTTAAGGTAGTTATACTGATACATTCATATTCAAAAATAAAAGTAATCTTAATAAGAAGTTTTTAACATTTTTTTTATTATGAATTATGAAAATCAGTAATGTAACAATATAAAAATTATGTAATTAATCAAAACCTGCTGAATTATTTATGAAAAACGTGGATAGTCAGTTGAATTTTTATAGCTGATTGTACTTCTTATCCAATCAGCTGTCGCTTTTCCATTGTATCCAACTTTTATCTGTTTATTTTTTAAAAACTACACAGACAATATGTTTCAAATTTTAATATGTTATATTTTATGACTAAAACTACAATATATCAGTTTTTCAAACAAATCTGACTTTTAGATTGATTTTTATAATGAGAAAACTATGTTCAGAAAAACATGCTCCATAAGATCTAATGTACATTACATCAGTTTCACAATCAAATATCTCAGCTTCTGGACAGAAGATTTTCTTCAAATTTAGCCAATAATTCAGTTGTTACGTGTACAATAAGTGATTTATATTTTATGAAAATCTGACTATTTAAATTTTTCAGCATAACTACCTTAAAACAAGCGTCATTATTGTTTGGAGTGACTGAACGCAGATAGAAGTCTGGTTTACAACTCGTGCACGTTTTAGCAAATGCAAGCTTCGACAAAACTCTACCACGTGCCAACGACGTTGCTTCTTTTTACGGTTATAGTATATTTATAAGGCTTTACAACGTAACTTGATATGAATTTCAGCCGATCAACGATTTTTCTACCATCGTCCCAATTTCACTTGTCTATTTTTAGACAAGTTAATTATACTTCGAAAATTTATCGTCCAAGAAATTTCGATAAGAGTGGGTTGTACATTAAATTCTGGCCTGTTATTATTGATTCGTTCCTATATTCAATCAATACATATTCATCTATGTAAATCGAGAAAGGAAATGTTCAAATATCGTTGTTCTTGCTTAAGTCAATTTTGTATATAAATATATAAAAACAAATCTTTTATAAATAAAACATTTAACGTTTCAATAGAAGATAGTATGTCGTTTATTATCAATATTTGTTTTATTGTATTAGATTAACGTATAATTGTTAGTAATGTAATATTGGGTTTTCATTAGATTCAACATGTCGAACTAATGATTGAGTATTACTACTGAAAATAGTGCTCGTGTTGATCGGAAACTCTTGAATTACAATAAATATTACCTAAATGTAAAATGAACAAATTATTCTATTAATTCAACTAAGAATTTGATTTCAAATATAATAAAGGAAACTTTCCTTTCCTTACATTTGAAATAAATGAAATAATTTGTAAATAATATAGGAAGATTATTTATGTAGGGTAAAGTGGGGTAAACGTGAGACATGGGGTAAAAATAAGACAACTGAATTAAATTATGTTAGATTTTCTATAAAATTAGGAGAAAGTCAATAATTCCTTTAATTCAATAAATTAAATATATTTGTTTAATTTTTAACTGTTTAGTAGCATTAAACGTACTGATTTTTGTTTTTTAAACTGTCTTATTTTTACCCCATTTGTCTCACTTTTACCCCACTTCACCCTATCAATTTTACAACTAGACAGAATTCAATGAAGCATATTTAATGTAATCATAAACTTGTTGAGACTGAATTATAAACGAGTTTGAAATGAGCTTCATGTTAATTAACATAATGAATGACCAATATCGGTAGACTAATGTTTGATATTTACCACTCGTAATTATGGCATTAAGTCTTTAACAGTCATAACGCCATTCGGTCATCGATTCGTACACAAAAACGCTCATCATTTTATTAAATGCACGTTACAACATTTTACATTTATGTTGACCTTTTTTTTTATTCTGTCGTTTACAAGCGACATTTCTCTCAATTATCATAATTAAGATTTCATCGTGCAACTTCACCGTCAATTTATACATTCAATTATGCTTTGCATATTTATATATATGAAAAAGTCAAATGAGGAAATGGAATGCATTTGGGAATTAACTAATAAGAATGTATATCATGATGAAATGCGATAGCAAATGCAAAATACCACAATACTTATTTAACGTTTTAATGTATTCCTGTTAACGTTATGAATAAAAGGCTTGTTTAATTAATATTTATGCACAGCAGTTTTTTAGAGCATTTGAAGTATTTATTGCTCGACTATTTATTTGTTTTGTGCAATTGAAATTAATTGAGATTTAATTCTGCAGTGAAAAAAGTACATATCCTGTGATTATCACTTTATTATTAATATTAAGTTATTCTTTAATAAAGTCTTTTAGCTTCAAAGCTGAATATAAAATGGGTATAAGGATGTAAAATGGAGACAAAATTTGAAAGAAAGATGTGAAAAATTTCGTAGAATAAAGGTACTTCAGTTGAGTAAGAACAAAAGAAAAGCAGTATAAGTCAGACAATGACCGAAAATATTACAAAGGAATTATTTATGTTTGATAAATGAATGCGTGATTAGTTATGTTGGTTTCTTAAATTGTCTCTAATAATTCATATTTTAGTGTAATGTCAATAATTATTTTTCATAATTATAAGCAATATGGAAAACTAAAAATATATTATCAATAACTGTATTCCAAAAAGTTCAAAAGCGAATAAAAATAGTATAATCTGAGTTATAATTATATTCATGTTGGCATGATATAATATTGACTTTTTCTGGTGACTGCGGTTCAAACGAGATGTCAATTATTAGATTTATACTCATACGAACTTAGTTGTATTGATTATATTAACATTTCGCGTTCACTTGTGGACTTGAAAAGTCTCGGATGAGTTTAGAAATACAATATATTCTACGTTTCAAGAATTTTATCCATATTTAGACATTTTCATGACAAATCTTAGAAAATCTAAAATTTTGAAATTCGAACGAAATTCATGAAAAATTGAACAAATTTCGATATTGAAATCTTTGATCTTGTCAAATATTTATAATTCATTTGCCCATAAAAAAACAAAATAATAATAATAATATCGTTCAATAAAGGCTAGACAAAAAAAATAAAAACTTAAAAAAAATAAAAACACAAAATTTTTGCCGGTCTTATTTTATGATCTTGCCCCTTTCCTGAATCGCAATAAGGAAAGACAAACCTGAGATACCGGATCATTTGTCCTTGCTACTGTTATGTCCTGAATAAATTAATATTCCGACCATAAAAGAAGTGTAGGATGTTGTTTGTTCCATAAGTAAATATGGTCAACAACACCCTAAGTCTTTGTCAAAAGAGCAAGGCTGAAAGAAGGAAATTCCACAATAACATTTTAACAATTATTTATTTCACACAATAAGAATTACATTCTTAAAACCGTGTATCAACCGGTGATATAATCTCGCGTAATATCAAACTTAGACGAATGAAAACAGAAGAGAAGTGCGAATACAATTTCGACGCTTTATATATCTTCTTATGTTTTATGGTGAGTGGGAGAAATACTACGCATTATTTCTTCCTCAAATTCACATTTACTCCGATTAGTCATAATCGGTTACATCAGATTTTCTATCAATCTGGTGAAGAAGTCATTATCCGACCTTGCTCGGTGAGTAAGGTCATTATTACTTCTGGGAATATCATTTTGTTGCACTTAACTTAGCATTAGTTATTTGTCGCTTTTTTTGAAAGTACAAGTTGTAGAATGCATTCCCGGAAATGGTAATTCAAATTTTATTACCTTTTTTATATTTTTATTCTAATTTGGTTCGTTTAACCTTTGTCTTTTTTTCTTATTTAAAAATGTACCTTCAATTATGTCGGTTTAGGAAAAACCTTTATCTTTTAATAATAAACTAAATCATAATATTTTACGTTCTAATTTCGCATAATTTTAAAGGAATATGATATGACTCATATCATAACACTACGCCGATGCCGGACAAAAATGGTATAAACATTATTTCAGAAGTCTTTGAAGTTGAAGATTTCATATAGAAATTTTCTATTTTTTATGATTTTAAAAGAAAATAATTACATAAATGTCGCGATGAATTAATCGTTGAGAAATTCATATACAGTCTAAATTTAATGATAATGTACATAAATGATTTCATTGTGAATGTTATGTTGTATGACAAATGAAAGGGCTATTATTGGCTTCTGTTTATAGACAAAATATAATGAATTTGTATTCTAAATACTTATAGATTTGACATAATGATGATTGCTACATAATTAGTCAGCTTCGTAATATTCGGTAATTGAGGGGACAGGTCAAACGAGTCACTACAGTTGTATTAGTGTGTAGGATTAATATGGCCTGAACACTAGGCACTTGGAGTGTTTAGCAATTAACTGACGTGAAACGCAGCAAGCGAATATTCAGTTCATGCGAGGTGACAATTTGGTACTAGGAATAGATACCAAATATATAGCTCACAATCTTAATTAGCGCTTAAACCAACCACTCCATATGTGACAATATCATTGTTCTTCGTCAATATTTACTGCTTTACTATTTTTTCATGAAAACTGAAAGAAAGAAAAATTGATAAATGAAATTAAAATGTTGTGTGAATGAAAAGTAAAATTTTATAAATATTTGAAAAAAACACATTTGTCTGAATAAAAGCAGAAAAAATTTATTTGACTGTTAAACAATGTTGTAACTGGAAAATGTTTGGCATTATTTGTAAAAGGAATGAGAATGAATTGGAAATTTCATTAAGGTCCGCTTCAGACATTTCAAAAATTCAGCCACATTATTTCAATGATTCGACAATTTTTACAAATAATATTTCACAGAACAAACTTGTCGTTCATTCGCAGAAGCTTTCATAAACGGATTTTTCATGAGAAAATAAAAATGTATGTTGAGGGAATTTTCTATTTTTTTAAATTGTTCCACCTTTTTTCATCTAAATTCGAATATTTTTGATAGAAGAAACGTGATAACAATTTATATTAATCTTTAACAAATGCTAAAGCGAATATTCTTATAATTTAATTTAGTTGATATTAAAGTTTATTTGTTCTGCAAATATCTTTAAACCGAGTTTCTTGTTAACTTAAATATTTGTATAATGAAGTTAGAAAAGCAACATAAGTTTAAAAAAGGGTTTTCAAAAGCAACTTTTCCATTCAGAAATTTACTTGTTCAATATTTTCTTTACATTATCTGCAAAGTTATATTCTGCAGTAAAAAATGTCGAG
>JABFQA010001329.1:0-14161 GCA_022817065.1 Probaryconus sp. ZL-2020 | reverse complement strand
GTCCCTTTTTAAAATCGACTTTGCGAACTTAGAACATTAATTATCTTTAGATCAATGAACAAGTTTCTGTTTCTCAACCAATACTTATTTCAGGTGCAAATCTCGTTAGGAATACAAACAAGAAAAGTTTTACGAAAAATGTATCCGATGGAAAACTATTGGTTTAGTAAATTTTCTTTACTGTGGAAGTTTTTTTTATAGAATCATAGCAATAGAAAGATAGGAGATTTTTTTATAAAAATGAATTATCATGTCTGTTTTATTAATATTTTTTTAAATTATTCTAAATTCTATTCTAAATTCTATTCTATTCTAGATTTTTATTCTAAAATTCTTGTTATAAAATGAAGAATTCTTTTATTGGCATTATCTAGAAATTCAAATGGAGTATTGAAATATTGAGCAATATAAAACATAATGTCATTTTATCAGTATGTAAAAGTCACTTCTAGAGTTGTTATCAATTTTTTTCTTTTTCTCTATGATGTAGCTTTGACTTTTTCCATCAATTAATTGAATACATTTTATATTGACATATACATATGTATATATAACTGTAAGAAAAACACAAGCTGTCTAGACATGTTCCATGCATTATTTATAATACTGATAACTGATAATTTAACTTTGTAAGCATAAATTTAAGGGAAAATCAATTTCAAACTATTTCCATTCAATATTATAAATTTGTATTTCATAAAATTCATTCTCATTCACTAAATATAAACGTAACAAACAGACTATCAAATTTGCAAATTTATGCAATTGTGATTCTAACAAAATTTATACGCAACTGTTTTTTTTTTGCAACGAGATTTCACACGATTTGCACATAAATAAAGGTTGACGCAAAAATTTGCGAATAGGAACACGAGTTTTGCATTTTTGGGGCAAATTGGACAAATTCGTTAAACCACGTAGAATAATTCCTTGGGATAAATAATGACCATCGCCAGCGACATTTTGGACAAACTCCAGGTCCCGTGACGAATGTTCTTATGCAGAAGTGACGTTAACGGAGCAAGTTCGCGAATTCGGCTCGCTTCTGAATCGACCTTAATATTCGCCTAATTGGAATTTGAGACGCATTGGTAATGAAACGCGAGACGTTGCAATGGCCTTCTCTATCCTCGATTAAATGCTGATCTTCCCTCTGCGTCTTCGAGTTTACCAGTGCCGCAACCCCTCGGGCACTTTTGCGCACGCGAAACACATACGAGAGACTCATACCACCCATTCCTTTTCCTACACTAAGACTCGCTGATAAAGTCAAGTGAAACCTTGCTCTACATGACTTTACACTCGTAGTCTAAAATGGACTCCATCAGTTTGCTTAATCTGCGAGCTTCTATTTGCAAAATATTTGCCTTGTTTACTTGATGCTAATCATCATATTTGTCGGCAAATTGTTTGCCTCGTTAATTGCTTATTTTAATAAATAAACACGACAAGACTTTCACGATTAAACGATTAAACGATTAATCGTTGCGAATCAAATACACATATTTTTTTTTACAATTAACAATTGGAGTTGTAATATTTTTAAAGAACGTTGAAATTTAAATTCGCAAATTATTTTTAATCCGGTAATCGCGTTTAAAGTAATGCAAAGCATATTTCTTTTTTTTTTTCCCTCCTTTTGTATACTTTGCAAGTAACTGTACTTGAAGCCTTTTCTTTTATAGAAATGTTTGTTGGAAGTTGCGCTTTCGAACTGGAGCTTTTGAAATTGCAGACTTTTGTTTTTGTGACATAAAATTGCGATTCAGAGTAAGTACTTATAAAGAACGGTAAATTTTTTTACACTTTCCTCTTGCTGCTGTTTTGTTTTTATGGAAAAATCAATAATACCCTTAGGTTTATGTAAGTTACAGATAAAGTTTTTCAGGCAAATTCGTGAAACCAATTACACCGAATTGCCTTACTAATTTCGTGAATTGAATTGGCACGAAATTAAATATAATAAATATCGGTTTACTATACCAAATAAACAATTTATAATTGGTTTAATCCATTGGATATATTGATAGTTTGCGTGGTAGTGGGGAATAGTCTGATCCGGTTCTGACAAGTCACGTTTCGGAGCAGAAATCATGTTCAAAGCTAATTAGCTTAGTCTGATAATGACAATATTTGATATAATCAAGCAAATTTTCCGCTCGATGACAGCCTTCACTTAAGATAAGAAATCTTTCCCTTGATATTGATATCACAACGTTTCTGAAATTACTAATTATACATTTTATGTCGTTTAATTTTATAAATCCCCTAGACGTTGATATTGCACGCTGATAAAATAAACTTTTGAATTTGACGAATGAACATCACGAAATAATCTTCAACCAAAAATCTTTAAAAATTATTTTCATTAAATCTTTACAAATGATCTTGAACGAACAATTTTCATAAACAATTTCGAAAGATTTCGTTTGATAAACGTGGAACATTCGTAAAATTGTTGAATTCATGAAGATTTTCATCGGAATAAAATTTGATTGACTTAAATTGAAATTTAACGATAACCGAACTTTTCGTTAAATTATCTACCAACTTGTTATAAACTTTTATTCCCATTTGACCCTAATCCGAATTGTCTTGGAGCCATCTCAAGGCCATAATGCAGCTCTATTTCAATGTCTATTCGACATTGTACAACTCCATTTCACAGCAAATAGAAGTTGGGGGAGAAAAAAAAAAGAGATGGAAACAGGGGCGACAGTTTCTATTGAGTCGCCGAGGTGGCCGTAGCGCAATTGAATCGAAGATGTCTGCGATCGAGCGGAAGGTAGAGGGTACCGTATTTAAGCTTCTTGTTTCTTTCTCTCGCTTCCGCTTTGAGTTTGCTTCTCGACTCGGCCCAGTTGATGACTAAAGAGGGATTTCCTTTTACATCGGTGTCAGTTCGATAACAAAGATTCCATTAGGATGTACGTGATTTTATTATTGCAGTTTCTGGAGAAGTTTGAAATTATACTCAGACTTTGTAAATGGTTATTTTGTTGAAGGAAACTCATTTTATTATAGTTTGCAAAATTGTTACAGAGTTACCAATTTTATGTGATAAATGAGTCGTTATTTTGTAAAAGGAATTCAATCGAATTTTGTACATACTTTCTTCACCTTGTAATTTGACTAACTTTTTTATTAGTCTTAAGGAGATAGGTTTTGTATTTCCAGTGATGATGGCTTGAAATAGTCAGACGTTACATTAAAACTGAATATTCGAAGAAAAGTGTGACAAAGAAATTGATCTCTAATAAAAATGTGACTAAAAAAAAACTAAAATACAGTTTGATTAGGTTTACTGTCTGTATAAAGCAACATAAAACAAAAGTTAGATGAGCAAGATGCATGTTACTATCAAATACCTATTTGAAGTTGATGCTCATGTTCTCCGCAACATGTGTACCAAATAACACTTTGCTAGCTTACTTATTTGAATTATGTTAGAATGAGGTTTGTAACACTTCTCTAAGGAGAAGTGTTTATGTGGATATATATCTTTCGTTACTAAAACTGATAACAAGATAATTAAACTTGATAAACTATGACATTAATCAAATTTCACATACACTTAAACACACACAATCTACTTATAAATTTATATATATATATATATAAACCAAAAGATCAATTTTATTCAAGATTTATAACAAATATTATTCTGAAACAAAAAATACTACTTTACTCCAAATTCTCAAAAGATCTCGTAAATGTCAATAAAGAAACATTGAAATTTGTTTCCTCTGATGAAAGGATATTTCTGTTGTTACGCCAATCTTTTAAAAATCAACAAAATAATCGAAATTCACAATCTTTTGAATGTGGACTCTTACCAGTCTTTTGACGACTGGCGAAGGTCGCCACGACATCGATTCGATGGTGCGCCTGATATGACTGCGTGTGACATGTCGATAAAGGTTTCATACGAGCGCGAGTGCGAGCTATACAAATACGACAAGCTTCACGGTAAATTGTGTGTATGGTATCGTTGGATCTCTTGGCGTTATATTACACGTTATTGGAAACATGATGTAGTTTCTGCTATGATGAATATGTAAGTCGCATCGGTTGGCTCGTAACGCGTTAAATGAATATGGCAATTTCATTATTAGAAGAGAAATATAATTACTCATTGTCGCGATGGTAGTTATGAAAAGACAGCATTTTAAAATATAAATTCAATCATCCTTATTCTAATTATTTAATTAACGAAAAAGTTATATAAATAAATTTTGTCATGGAATTATTTTCATTCGTTTCATAAAGTTGAATTCTGAAAATATCGACGATCTGAATAATTGAAGTTAAGTTTTTACGGTATTGAAGAAGAATTCAGAATTTCAAGATACTTATTTGAATATGACATACGTGAACTTTAGCTATCTAAAATTAACAGTATTTACCTTTTGATGAAACATCGTGCTAACGAAATATTGTCGTAGTAATATGAGCATGACCTGTTAACACTGTAACTTATATTAAACGTTCAAGTTAACTTCGTAACAGTTTTAACCAAAGGTGTTTAATATTATTCGCAATATAATGTGACAGTCGACAACTTTCTTGTGGAAAACAGCCAACTAGACGTTCTGTAACTTGCATGTATGTAACGTTTACATGTGCTATACGGATAAATGTGTAGCAACCGATGTGTAGAAAGTTACACTACTGTTAGGAATGGAAAATAAAATTGGGATTCAGAAATGTAGATCGACAATTTTACATGTGTAATAGTGTCTCAATTTAAGACAACTGTAATACTTTAAGAAATGCAGTTGGATTTTGACTATTGATAAATTGATATAAATTAATATGAAATATTTTGTCAGGAATTGAAAAAATCTGAAAATTATGATCGGGAATATCTGAATGTATCAATGAAGCAAGTTGTCTCATTTTATCGCGTTAAAGAGAAAGGCGCAGCAGACGTTATTTCCAATCAACTGACATTTTCATTTCGTGTCGTGATTGCGTGTGCCAATCTCCAAAAGTCGACACTTCTATGCTGCAGTTGGAGGATCATTCGAACCGCAATAGCGCTAGCGTCAAGTTTCAGACAAGTTTGATTTCAGTAACAAGAACGCCGGAGCGAAAACCATTATCAGATATCCAATCCATTCGGCTTCATGTTCATTGTTAGAAAGTTTAACAAGCTTTGTACAAATTGAAATGGAAAAGCTTCTCGTCATTGTAATTTAACTTAACTAATAAATTAAGTTCATACACAATACACCTATTTAAAAGACAAACGATACAACAGACACTTTTATATCAAATGTTTCGTCTGCAAAGGATACGAAAAATTTCAAAATCCCAATTACGATTTTTATTTACTACGAAAAAATGAGTTCAAAAAAAATATAAAATAAAGAGTTTTATGTTTAGGGCAAGATAAATTCAGACCCAATAGAGAATTTCCAAAGAGAATATTATTTCGAATATTTCGAAGTTTATGTCCCGAAAATTATTTCCTCGTAAAGCGCACAAAATTGCTTTCATAAAATAAAAAAACTGTTATTGTATTTTTTTTTCTTTTCATTTTATGGCAATTTTTATTGCAAAACGTCTACGCGTAATTTCATCTTGAATTTATAAAATTAAGGAGTATTTTTTCTTTGGTATTTTCTCGTGATACTTGAAATCGCATAATTATGAAACAATTAAAACATCTTAATGCGGGCAAACAAGCGTGTTTAATCCGTTAACGCTCATCCCTAATCCTAAGTAAAGTGGCTGTAAGAGTTCAGAAAGCTAATTCACGAGTTGGCACCTGCTCCGTTGCGGTTCGCAGAGTCAGATACTGTTTCGAGCGTCCGACAGTCCTATTGCTTCCTTCGCACTTGGTCTCGTTTCACTTCATTTCACAAGCACGCAACATATTTGCGGCGACACCGTCTGCGGTTATTTTGCGTGGCATCGAAAGCGACAAATGTTGGTTTATAGTAAGGGTTCACCACAGGTATCCTCGCCATGATAAACTCTTGCTTACTTTCCATACGTATGTTAATCCTCTTTCCGACTTTTCTTCGATCCAAGCGTCTGACCAAACCTCCGCTTATACTACCTGCTTGTCGTGATCTTATCGCACAGGAAATTGTACTAACAAACTCTGCTACTTTCACCTGAAATGTTCAGATCAGATTAATTTAATTTGTACATTTTTTTTTTTGAAGATGATATTCGCAAAATTTTTATTTTTAAATTCTGTTTACTTTCAGTGTACAAAAGATATCTTTCTGGATGAACAAGATAATGTTTGTTACTGCTCATAATCTTATGCGAAATGATAATACAATAGATTTCGATTAATAGTCATTAGTACAATAAACGAGCAAGAAGTACAAGGGTTATAATTGAAGGTTTTGGAAAGCCAGCGACTTTGAACAATTGCCGTAGTCAGGAAAGTTAGTTGGGCATCGAGTATCAGCAATATTCGTGTTAGTCTGAGAATGGTCTTTATCTATAGTCAGGTCGTAAGACGGCGCTATGCTTATAAGTGTATAAAGCAGTGTCTCGCGCATAATGAGAAACCGAGGACAATTGCGTTGATAACGGGAATACCAATAAGACAAACAAGTGGGATAAAGGTTGGAATTCCCTTTGTTTCAGAAACAAATGTTTTTTAATGGAAAACTTTGTTAATTGTATGGGGGTTGGAATTCTTTGTGCATTCATCCTGGCAAAATTGCCAACGCATCCGATTTCCATGAAAGAGTTGACTTAGCCATTCATTTTTGCAGAAAACTAAATTCCTCAAGGCATTCTTCTTTTCCAACATTAATTTTCGAAATGCATCAAATGAAAAATTCACATTCAAAAACTTTAAAATCAAACAATGTAATCTCGTTAAAACAAATCAATAAGATTTACTTTAAACTTCGTGAAACATATTGTAATAACATTGATGCAATTTAATATTCCGTTTAAAATTAAACTACAGAAAACGGAATATTGTTATTAACTAAATTCGCATGAAAGTGTAACAAAGTTTTAATGGCAACGACAAATAGAAGGAAATCAATTAAAGTGGGATTCGAATTGAATGTGTATTGACCTCAAGGTTCTTCGAAAAATAGTTGGATCTCGCTGTAATCATTAATGACAATAATTATAATTGTAGCGGCGAAAACTTTCGAGCAAAGCGGATTTCGAATAAAGTAATTATACGAACAATGCACCAGAAACTGAGCTAACTTGAACTCAAGCATCGTTACTCGCGAAACTACCGCCGATAGTAATTGGTATAATCTAAACCGCAGATTTAATTGAGACTGAATAATTAATGCCGACGGATTGCATCCGCCACTAGTCCATTTGATCGAGTGTACTGTGCTAACGTCAATCAGTAACTCGGTTGAATAATCTTTCAGCAAAAATTATTCAGCGCTGAGAATACATAATTGTTAAGCAGTCCGAGCTATTCCAAGACGGAAAGTCGTTAGTTTGACAAATGTTTTCTTACGTTACCCTCAACTTATCCTAAAGATACACATTTTTAAGCTGACTTTACATTGTAATTATTTTTCTTGCAAAGTGCAATTATTATATCTCTAATTTTTTTCCCTTTCTTTCTAGACTGAAGAATTACGCTTTGCAAAAAATTACACTTCTTTTTTTTTATGAAGCGAAAAATATATATACATTAACGATTCATTTTCCTAAAATAGTTTGTTAACGTATGCAAAGAAGTTTATAAATAAATTTTCCTTGGATGTTAAAAACTTTCTTGAATAGGATGAAACAGCAAAACTATTTGCAATTTCATTGATAAAACAACAATGTACAAATTGTGTATTTCTAGACTGTTTCAGACAATTAACTGTGTATCGTTTAGATAAATGCAAAATCGTTTAACGTAAAAATTACTTTTCCATTATTTATATAGAAATACCCCGAGGAACAGAATAACCTTAATAACCAATTCTAATGATCCCTGAACCTTACTTGAAAAGCTTTTGTAAAATTCTAAAAGTAATTATGCAACTTTTATATGTTAATTTCGTGCAATATTTTCATAAAAGTCTAGTTTATCCTTGATGCATAGATAAATGTTTTGCTGGCGCAAATAAAATGTTTTTTCAATGCGACCGTGAAGGATTTGTTTCAAGGCAAGTGTTAGCTTCGAGGCTCGTCGGAATTAAAAACTGACGCAGATGGCTCTTTACTTTAGTGAATGACCCTACGTCAAAAATAGCGTTGTCCAACTTTCGTAATAATTCTGCTTGAATAATGCAAAGCTTTTCGCGAATAATAATCGTATCCTCATTAAATCGTTGTCACGAACTCTTTATGTACAATTTTATTTCGCAAGTAGATACAAGAATACAAAGACTTTACTTCTTACAATTAACCTTTTAAATATCACCGTTGAACTTACAACGGTTTGATTATAATTTAACATTCTTTGTTATGTCAAGTTTAACATTGTTTTTAGGAAAAAATGAAATTGGTTAGATCTTCCGGTTTAAAAAGCGAATAAAAATTAAGTATTGCAATATTTTCTTCTTTTTTTTTATTATTATTACAAGGAACTCAAGATTTAAGATTAAAGTCACTTAATACAGTCGCAGAAGTCATTCATTAAACCCTGACGTTAGTGATAACTTGACTTAATTTGTATATCTCAACAAATTACATCCGACTTTGAAATCTGTAAAAAACTGTTTTGCAAGTTTCCATTCATCATCAAGGTATTTGAACTGTCGACAATTACGTTAATGTTAACGTCAACATACCGTTCATTTTTCACGTTAATCGTTCAATCTCATTATTTATAATATTCAACAATTTGGTGTTCAAAGCAACCGAGTACATGCTTTCCTTTTTCCCCTCGAATCAATCTCTGTCGTGACTGAACGCCATCAATGCTTTCGCACGATTTCATTCTACGACTAGACGATTTCATTTACAGAAAAGCACTGTACGCAATGATTTTGAAAACAACCTCGTGGAACTAACTATCGCCAATTTCCAGTAAGTTAACCCACGATTACACGTTCTGATTTTAATTTCAACTTCCAAGTTGATTTGTTAATCAAACAGAAAAATAAAATCCCATTTACTTTTCTTTCAAATTATATCTTAACACGCCTGACAAAACTCTTGGTTATACTACTGATTTTTTAAAAAACTTAAATCACAATAAAATAGAACACGAAAAGCTTTATCTTTGGAAATAAAATCTTTTTTCAAGACATTACTTAAGACGTGTCCCTTTTTGAAGTTTCTCGGGCTGATCAAACGTTTGGCTATACTACTGATTGTTCTTCCTTACTCAGGTTTCCGTTAGTCAGAAATCTCTCGCGTTTCCCGCTTTTGTGGGATACTCCCTGGCCCCTTCGCCTCCTCCTTTGTCTATTCCTTGCGATGGTTGTTCCTCACTCTTTCTACGTTTTATTTTTTGTTGCATGAAGAATAACGACCTACTTATTCCGGCACGTAAACACGGGTGTTTGAAGTTGAGTTTATCCGGGGAAAAAAAAAAAAAAAAAAAGCGCGCGCGGTATAAATGAACTGTTGCACTGTGTGTCGCGCATCTTGAAAATGTTTTCGCATTTTTCACAGAAAAACTCTCCTTGACCTTACAAAAATTATTTATATCACATTTATATCCTGCTGTGTGAATAAAATGACACTTATACGTGGATTATTTTAAACGAATATAGCTTTGAAATTAAAGATCGTAAAATAATTAAAAGAAGAAAAGATCTGGATTAAAATTTGTAGGGTACAATGTATTAGTTGACTGAAGTTTCAGCAGCGTGAAACTATTGATTATTTTGATCCTTAACGCAAGACTCATTACACAATGTAGATTGTAAGTTAAACGGTTTGGATGAAATAATATAGCTTGTGTCATATCATTACCAACACGTCCAGCTTGTTGGCATCGCAATTGAAGTAATTACGGCGCTGTCACTCGATAAGACCACATCACCGATACGGTTTATTGGCTCGAAATTCGCAAGACGAACTGGTTAGTGTGAAATTACACGGCTTCCTGTGGCTTCAGCTCCTCATTTCGGTTTCTCCGTATTTCCCCTGTCAATTTAATAACACGATTAATTTAAACACCATCGCGCTTCCGAAAATAATTCCACTAATTAAAGTTCATTAATTTCACGACGAAGCATTGCTCCAAAAATTGATACGAGATTAAAAGGTCGTAACTTGAAACACAGCAAAATGAATTATATCGATTTTAATAACCGAATCTAAGAAAATTTCATAATTTTTTTTTTTTTTTCGGCTTAATGATGCAGATTTTTTCTACTTATTAAAATGTTCAGTGGAGGGTTATAAAATTTATCAAGAACATTTTTATATTTCAAATGACTGCTATAAATATTCATCATAATCGTAGCTGGTTTTAATTATTCAAAAAAATTTGTCATTATGAAACAGAGCGTCAAAGCAGTCCCGAGGGAATTCATATACCCGAGGATTATCATACTTGCGAAACTCTCCTCGATATTCATACAATATCCATGAAAGAGAAATAAAATCTCTCTGTCGTTCTCTTTCTCTCTGTCTCTCTCTCTCTCTCTCCTCCTCTCTTTCTCGTCTTTTGTGAAACTGCATATCTTGCTATCTAAAAGTAATTGCAGGGTTCTATAATATAACAGAGTCTATCAAATCCGTTATCGGTTAGACCATGACTATTACAGAACAATCCCTATTCGACCTAGCTTTCAGCGTGCCAGCCTCGAA
The DNA here is from genome assembly GCA_022817065.1 of Probaryconus sp. ZL-2020. Lineage (NCBI taxonomy): Eukaryota > Metazoa > Arthropoda > Insecta > Hymenoptera > Scelionidae > Probaryconus > Probaryconus sp. ZL-2020. The sequence goes on along the minus strand of JABFQA010001329.1, from coordinate 3,448 downwards.
CCGATACGACTACTATCGTGTCTGATCACGTGAAACCCCATCGAGCTCTATTCACGTGTCACTTGAATATATTCTCTCGTCACTCTTACTGAACGTTAAAGGAGTATCATTTGCATTTGTATAGATACATATCTCACGTGATTATCATCTTCGATACCATCTGAATGCAGAGCAGTTTCAGTTAAGATTTTATCTCAGTACCGAATTTTCAGATTTCACATTTTACGTCATTTTTATAGGACTCGAGTTAAGTTTCTTTGAGTGGAAGAAATGAAAGTTTACGACGATGAAATGTATATATATATATATATGAAACTATATATATATATATAGTCATCTTCTCTCGATTTCTGTATTGTCGGCGAAAAATTTTTATAGAAATTTACTTTCATATAAAACAGATTGAGATACTTGAAGGTGCCTTGAAAAAATTGCTGCTCTCCAGATAAATATCTATGCATTATTTTCTTTTTAAGACACGGCCATTTCAGTTGTAAATCCGAAAAATAGTAATTTTTTGAAAATAACATTACTACACCGGCCACAAATTACTAATTATTGGCGTAATTGCATTTTATCCATATGGCACACCGAATATTAAATGATTCACGTTTGTTATCGTACATTACACTTATTAAAATATTCACGAAAGCTTTTATACATATATTTGCGTACGTTTTTAAATTAATCTGTACGAATTTATAGACGTTTAACGTTCATTCGAAAATCAATGTTTACATACATTATTATTTCATGAAATAAGGATAATTACTTGCACAATTTCAATTAAATTATTAACATTGCTTATGCAACGATGTTATATTTAATTTCTAGAATTAATGCAATAATAATTCATTTTGTAAATGAACATTCAATTCGTGACTCATTCAAAGACGTGTTGCATTTGTTTTATTGCTTTTATTCAAAGATTACGATCGGCTTTAGTTACATCAAAACAGTATATCACAATTGCTTTCTGCTTGAGTGATATCAGTGCTGTCAGCCAGGTATAGTAATATGGGCATATTCTCTTGCCCATATTACTGACGTATGTAATTGCAAGTGACGACGCTCGTATCTAATATATACGTGTTCATTTATTAAGTATTATATCACAGATGTAACTGTGCATAAGTCAATATTGTGGGCAAATCAAAGGATAGCCACTGCCTGGAAAAATTTTAGATTTATAAGTAATATCCAATATCACAGAGATTAATGAGATTATTACGATTTTTTTTGTCAATTCTATTTTTCACCATCTTCTCACAACTTAATTTAAGATTAGAAAAACATTTCTCTATCGAGAAAATCCACTTTAAAATCATCATTTGCCAGAAAGTGGTATTCAGCAATTTATTCGCGACGATTAAAACCCAATAATGTTAAGGGAACAATTTTATATTTCGACAACGGCTCACGTCGTTTTGATGATATTGTTTTTGCAAACGCGCAATAATGCCGACGAGAGTAAATTTATGTTTTGCAGCCGCTACAACTCGTCGATCACAGCGTGTGCTTCGGGCTTCCGCTGGGGAAGGCGCGGTGGCGTTAGACGGATCGTTAAAAACGTAATATCCTGTCCTCTGTTGCAGATGATGCTTCCAAAACGTTGCGGCGGTTAAATCGATTTTTCTGACGAAAGAAGTGACGTGCACGAAAATCGTCGCCGTGGATCAACGAGCCGGACAGCGGTAGTGGCGGCGGAACGGCTGGGGTAAGTTGACATTTTTCTTATAACGTTAAAAAAAAAAAAAAAAGGAAAAAATATTTCAATGTCAGCTGAAACTGGAATTTACAAAATAATCTACAATGTAAAGCAGTTGTTTCCATCGTTTTGATTTTATCTTTAAGACTTAAAAAATTTTATGAACATTATGAAGATTTTATGAATTTATTTTTGAGAATTTTGTAACCGCTGGCCAATATTTAGTTACGTTGGATATGAGATGAGAAATAAATAGAGCTGACATTGTTGTTCTCTCATTTTTAATCGATAATCAGTATTATATAGAAACTGTAGAAGTAAATAAAGCGTTGTTTAATTCAAATTTATTGAACGGTTTATTTTTAATGAAACAAAACGTATATGTTATTTATACAACATTTTACCAAAGGTTATTTATTGAATTTAATTGTTTATAAATAATTAAGTTCTGGCACACTTATACTAATAGAATGAAAATTATTATGATTGCTAATGGCAGATTCAGAACATTTATGTTGGTGATAAATATTGTTCTATTGTACTTCCAAACATTCAGATATACATTTGCGATCAATACATATACATATATAATTTCTAAACCCTCTCAAATCATCATGGTTTAAAAATTTATTAGTTTGATGATTAGTTTATAGATATTGTTTAATTAGAAAAAGTAAAATGTAGTTTGGTTCGTGCGTTTTGTTCAGGTGTGCATTTAAAAAAATATGCAATTTTCTTTCAAAAGAATGAATTTCATAATTAAAAAAGCACCGAAACTGATGCAAAGGATGTCAAAAGCTATTCGGTGGATGTATTAAAAAGACAAGTGCTGACATGCATCACGATTTTTTCTCGATGCAATTTAATTTTTGCCTTGTGCCGCACATTTTGTACATATATTTTATTTCGATTCAAATGACGTGCTCGAAGAGTAACGAAACTAAACTCGCTTGGTCAAATGCTATAAAATGATCATGGCGAGATATTTCCGTAAATAATTCACGTGTAAAATATACCGAATTTTATTAAAGGCTTTTTTCGAAATATAGTTTTTCATAAAAAACTATTTTATTTGTCAAAACAATTTTTCATTATACAACTATAAAAATTAACGTAACATTTGAAATTGGTAAAAAGGAAAAAATTTGTTTGCAGATACTATGGGAGCGGGGGAATGGGGGGCGGAGGAGGGCTACGAGCCACGGACCTCCGGCATCGGTTTGCGTCCCGATATTGCAAATGTCAAGAGAATTACGATCTATTAGAAGAAGATGATCGCGACACAGAAGATGTCGAAGAAAGGTAATTTCCTCATGATTACAGGGCAGAGGTATCGGCCTTGACACTTCTCCATTTTTATGACCGCTTCTATATTGCACTGAAAAACGATCCTTTAAAATTACAGCGACACCCGCAATAACAGGAAACTACAGTCGCCAAGTTCATTTAACAAAAGAATTTAAAAATTACAGTCAATCTTTTTCAACTATCGCCAAGGCAATTTTCAACGATTTAATTACATATCATTTCAACATTAACCAATACAAAATTGTCATTCTATTTTTCAATCGTACTCATTCTATTCGAAGATCATAACGACGACACAACATTTCTTTCCTTAAACTGTTATTGCCAAGATTCTTTTTTTTTTTCTGCAATTGGAAAAGAACTCTAAAATCGTTTCAATATTCTTTACTTTAAAACGAAAATTGCATTCCGTGGAGCGCATGCCAGATGAAA